>RCUC01160716.1:0-17037 GCA_003697995.1 Taxidea taxus jeffersonii | reverse complement strand
GGGGACCAGGTCTAGACCCCCCCTGGACAGGGAAAGCGTTGATAAGAGCCTATAAATGCCAGGACCGAAGCCTACTTCCTGAGCCCCTTCTCTCATTACGCCCCCTCTGAAAAGCAAGCTTGAGTCCCCAAGATCACACTCACCCATCAGGGAAGTCTTGCCAGGCTCCTGCCCTCCCCTCAGCACCAGGTTGTTAGAGTTATTACAGTCCTGGCTCTGATTAGTGATTCTGGGGCCTGATGCCTCATGAGGCAAGAGGGGCCCTGTGGGGGCTCCTGCCACAGACCCCACGTACCTTGTTCAGACAACCCATGCATTCC
This sequence comes from Taxidea taxus jeffersonii, assembly GCA_003697995.1. Taxonomy (NCBI): domain Eukaryota; kingdom Metazoa; phylum Chordata; class Mammalia; order Carnivora; family Mustelidae; genus Taxidea; species Taxidea taxus. Next base: position 16,717 of record RCUC01160716.1, on the reverse strand, counting down.
CCTCTTTGCTCCCCTGGCCCAGGGAGTGTCTAGATGCAGCAAGATGCTGTCTCTGACAAAACAGCAAGTCTGAATTAGGAAGGAACCCTGTGCAAGGCACAGCAACCTACAGTGAGCTGCTTTACACACTCGGATTTTCCTCGATACAATGCAATTTCGCTTTCACCCACTGAGAATTCAAAAAGCAATTGCCAAAATGCTGTATTACTTCCTAAAGCTTAAACCAAAAGGCATGTGGAGATGTTCTCAAGCATTGATGCCTTTTCACCCACCCTCTTACTGTGAAGACCCAGCACCAGATGAAGCTACCGGTGCCAGAGCCAATCCAATCAATGTGCAATTTTATTCTGGAAGATTCCTTGGTTGACTGATCAGGTTCTCTGGCATGATTCATGGTTTCTTACTCCAGACTCTGGTTACACAGGGCAGAATCCAGCTGAAATTGGATGGCTTAAGCAAAAATGGCAAAAGGATAGGCTCATGGAAACCCACCTTCAAGAACTCAGGAATGGCTGGAACCAGGAGCCGGAATACCATCAGAATGTTTTTACCTCTTCTCTGTGCATTTTGACCTCCTTACCTTCTACAGATCCCCCCTCTCCTGTGAATGGGGTGATAGCCTCAGGTAGCATTTGTCTTCTGACCTCTGCATTCAGGCAGGGAAAGGCTCTTCCTCCAACTTGTTAAACAACCCCACTACCACCAAAATCCCTCAAGGTTAGACCTGAACATGGGGCACTGTGACACCAACCTTGGACCAATCATTTGATAGGAAAATGGTATCGAGTAGGAAGACAGAAGGTCCCTAGAAAACCTTCTAGAATAGAGAAAGGAGGGGTTCGTCTCAAAAAGGGCCCAGACATAACTCCTGGGGAAACTACAATGAGACTGCATTCTAATTTGTGTCTATGACAGATGCCATCAAAAGTTTTAAGTCATGTGGGCTCCTCCAAGCCTTGGGCCCTGGTGCCCTCCCACCCAACACCCCGCATTGGCTTTGTTTCACCAGCAGTATGACAGGGAGATTCCAAAAAGAACTTTTGTGAAGGTGCCAATGCACAAAGATACCAAGAGAGATTGTTCCAGAACCCAGCAGACCCTCCGTGTTCATGGCCTTCCCTGCCCCACGGTCTGTCACATAATTTAATTTATGACTTTGGTCAGCCAGGAATTTAAATGGTACGTAGGGCTGGCTTGTGGGAGCAAGATCCCCTGCTGGTGTGTGAGTCAAGCTGGGAGTCCAGCACCCACCCCTGCCCCTGGCTTTGATACTTTCTGCCTATTGGGACAAAAACCACTCTGCTGAGGTAGGTTTTATTTTTTCATTGCTAGGTGAGGTGGCAAATGTGACAAGATCCACTATGGTCCTTGGTCACAAATAGAAGTGTCTCGTGGCAGGACATGTCCATACAGGGAAAACCCAACTCTGGGACAGTGACCAGCCTCCTGCAGGGGGACAACAGGCAGCTCATCCTGGACCCCTCTGCCCATCAAAGGTCCCCAGCGGTGCAGACACCGCACATCCAGAGAGAGAGTCAAGGGAGAGCACATGTCGGTTCCTCAAAACCTTGCACCTAGAACTGTTCTAGGACTCGGTTATTCAAAAAAGTCTAAACTTCGAAGACCTGAAAGCAGGGCCTGGAGGACGTGTCTGTGCCCACATCCAAGGCAGCATTAAGCACAGTAGCCAAAAGGTGGAAGGAACCCAGAGTGGATAAGGAATAGGGGGTACACAGGCAGCCGAGCATTATTCAGCCTTAAAAAAGAAGCAGACTCTGACACCAGCTCTGACACAGATGGCCCTTGAGGACACCTCATGAAGTGAAGCAAGCCAGGGACAAAAGGACAGACAGAGCAGGGTCCTACTGATGCGTGGTTCTTGGAGTAATCTGATTTGCACAGATGAGAGAGGAACAGTGGTTGCGGGGGGCTGGGAGGGGCCGGGGACTGGGAGTTAGTGCTTAGTGGGACCAAGTTTCAGTCTGGAAAGAAGACGATGCCGGCGGTGGTGATGGGAGCAGGACAGCGCAAACGAACCCGAAGGCCACAGCACGGTGCCCTAAAAATGGTTAAAATGGTACCTTCTCTAGTTGCGTGTATTTTGCCACCATTTAAAAAAAATACAGGCAGGAGTGGTCTGAAAATGATGTTCGTCCGAATGGGGAGCCTGCCACAGGAAAGCACGTAACTCCGACGTGCAGAGGGAGGGAGGAGTCCAAGTTCACAGACGCAGAACCACAGAGACGCAGAAGTGGGACAACCTTGTCCCCTTCCACCTCTCCGGGCACTGGGCTCCAGGCTGCCCTGCTTCCTGCCCCTCGCCCAGCACAGTCCTCCCATCGGCAGCCAGTCCACTACCAGGACCACGGGTAAGGTCATGCCTCTCCCTTCCCTCTTGGCAGCATGGAAGGGGTTTCTGACAGACGGTCAGGGCCTCACTTCTAGTCCCTTCCCCTCTCTTGGCCTGTTTCCCTGGGCACAGAGGGGAAAGCGGGCAGAGATCCCCAGAGTTCCTTCTGGGCAGATGTTCCCTGCTGGGTAAAGGCGGGGGGGGGGGGGATATTGACCTTGCTTTTACGGTTGTTTCCTGTTTTTGTCCTCCTGCTTCCTCTCCTGCTCTGCCATCCGGTGACAGATTTAGAAGCATGGCTCTGCCTTCTGGTCGGCGGGCCCATGTGGGTAAGGCCTGAACCATCAGAGCTATGCTCTGAGCAGATGCAGAGAGAAAGGGATGGCATCTTCTTGGGATGGCATCTGGGGTTCCTGATGAATCCCTTTGATAACTTTCTATCGGTCTGACACAGGTTTTGCAAGGTTATTCCTCTTTTACTGCTGCTATAAATAACGTGCTTCCAAAATTCTATTATTCTGTTACTGATAGACATAAAAGCAACTTGTTTTTGGATACTGATCTGAAACCTAGTTGGCTTGCTAAAATCCCTTGTAATTTTGAATCGCTTGTGAGACCATTCTTTTGGATTTTCGACCCAGGCAATCCTATCATATGAAAGTGCTGATAGTTTGTCTAGGACTTCTGGAGCAATGTTGAAAATAGCAGAGATAGTGGGCATCCTCCTCTGGGTCCTGCTTTTATAGGAAATGTTCCTAAGATTTACTCATTAAATATAATACATGCATAAGCTTTTTGTAAGTTCTCTTTACCAGCTTAAAGAAGTTTTCTTCTAGGGGTGCCTGGTGGGCTCAGTCGGTAGGCCATGTGACTCTCGATCTCGGGGATGTGAGTTCAAGCCCCATGTTGGGTGCAGAGATTACTTAAAAGAAAAAAAGGCTTCCTTCGAATATGCTAAGATCTTTTTCAGAAAAGGATATTGAATTTTTTTTCTTCTGGATGATCCTATGTTTTTCTTCTTAAATCTGTTAAGTAAGTTTTTAGTTTGGGCTCCTTTAAAGGCAGAGCCTGGAACAAGGACTTTGGTTCAGGTAGGTTATTTGAGAGGTGATCCCAGAAAGCCGGGAGTGAAAGAGCAGAGGGGCAGAGAGGGGGAGAAAGAAAAGCCAATTAAAGGTGCGTGACTGATGTCATGGCCACAGGCAAAGGGAGCTTGACTCCTGCTCAGAGATGCCTGCTGGAGGCCTCCCACAGTCACCCAAGGAGGACAAGAGGCTAGAGCTCATATCAACCTCCGGCTCGGTCCTTCACTGGGGGAGGGATATGTCTTAGGGAACTTCTCTCCCACTTTTGAGAAGCACTTAGCAGGCTGATATGTGGCTTCTAAAGCATTGAAGAAGACTGGGAGGCAAGAAGCAAAAAGAAACATGGTATAAACTTGAGGCGGGACACTGCAGGGAGAGGTGAGCCTAAATCTGCACAAAATTATCCACATTAGGGATGCCTGGGTGGCTCAGTGGGTTAAGCCTCTGCCTTCAGCTCAGGTCATGGTCTCAGGGTTCTGGGATCAAGTCCCACATTGGGCTCTCTGCTCAGCAGGGGGCCTGCTTCCCCCCCCTCTCTCTGCCTGCCTCTCTACTTGTGATCTCTCTCTCTCAAATAAATAAAATCTTTAAAAATTATCCACATTAAGTACTACTGATATCAGAGGAGGGCAGAAGTGATGTAGCACAAAGTCTTCTTCTTTTTTTTTTTTTAAAGATTTTATTTATTTATTTATTTTTGACAGACAGAGATCATAAGGAGGCAGAGAGGCAGGCAGGGTTGGCAGGGGAAGCAGGCTCCCCGCTGAGCAGAGAACCCGATGTGAGGCTCCATCCCAGGACCCTGGGATCATGACCTGAGCTGAAGGCAGAGGCTTAACACACTGAGCCACCCAGGCGCCCCACAAAGTCTTCTATTACCAACATAATAAATGATCTGTGAGTTTTCTTCCATTGTTAAGCCACATCTGCATATCTGAGATAAGCTCAATTTGGGTATGATGTGTATATTTATACACTGCTATATGTATTTATTTGGTTGGCTAGCGTTTTTCATTTAATTGTTGCATCTATATCCATGAGTGAGGCTGGCCTCTAATCTTTCTTTCTCATCCCGCAATGGTCTCATTTTGATGTTAAGGTGAAGGTTACCCTGGCCTCGTAGAAGGAGTTGTGTTCCTGCTTTTTCCATTCTCAGGGAGGGTTTTTATGAAATTAGAATTGCCTCCACTTAAACTTACGTAACACCATCTGGACCAGGTGTTTCCTTTGTGGGAAGATTTTAAATTATGGATTCAGGTTTTTTTTTAAGGATTTATTTTATTTATCTATTTGACAGAGAGAGAGAGAGCACAAGTAGGCAGAGCAGTAGGAGGAGGGAGAGGGAAAAGCAGGCTCTCCACTGAGCAGGGAGCCGGGTGCAGGGCTCGATCTCAAGACCCTGGGATCACAACCTGAAGCGAAGGCAGCCGCCCAACCAACCAAGCCACCCATGCCCCCCTGTTTCTTTATAGTTATAGAACCATTCAGACTTTTTATTTCTTCTCAAATTAATTTTGATAAATTTTATCTTTCTAAGATTTGGCCTGCTTTGCTTTTTTTTTTGCGTAAGTCATTTATAGTGTTTTAAAATTTTTAATTGTGGTAAAATACACATAACATAAAATGTACCATCTTAACCATTTTTCAGTGTAGAATTGGTTAAGTGCATTCACTTTGGCAGCCCAGAGTGTTTTCATCTTGGCAAACTGAAACTATGCGGAGGAAACACGTTCACTTCCCCTCCCCCAATCACTGGCAACCACGTCAACCTTCTGTTTCTGTAGATTTGTACTGTCTTCATTGTAATCCTGTAGCTCTGTTCCTATTTTCATTCCGATAATGAATAATGGCGACTTGTGCCTTCTTTCGTTTGTAAGTAGATTTCCCCAGAGATTTGCCCACACTATGAGCTTCTCTGGAGAACTTTTGGTTTCATTAATCCTGTCTACCATAGTTTTATTTTCTATTGTGTTGGGTTTTGCTCCTTATTTTTCCCTTTTGCATTTACTTTGTTGTTCTGTTTACTTTGATTTCTGCCCTAATCTTGATCCCCTTTTGAGTCACTTTTGGGTTTCCTTTGCTGTTCTTTTTCTAACTTCTTGACTACCTACTAAAAATTGAATACTTATTTTTGACTTTTTTTCTGATGCAAGCATTCAAGGTTATCCATTTCCCTTCAAGTGCCACTTCTGATGCAGCCCAGACATTTTAATATATGTATCGCTCAATGTGAAGATTTTTTGAACGTGTCATTGCAATTTCTTCTGTTGACATGTGGGTCAGAGTATGTTTCCACATTACTGAGTATATGGGGCTATAAATCCTTTTTTTTTTTAAAGATTTTATTTATTACTTATTTCTTTAAGAGAGACAGAGATATGGCAGAGATACAACAAAAGAGCATGAGTGGGGAGGAGAGGGAGAAGCAAACCCCCCCACTGAGCGGGGAGCCCAGTGTGGGACTCGAACCCAGGACTCTGGGATCATGACCTGAGCCAAAGGCAGGCACTTAATGACTGAGCCACCCAGGTGCCCTAAAACCTATCGTTTTGAAGAGTTTGTGCTCTCTAATTTAGGTGTAGATCGAGCTTTTAAATTATGTGTTTCAGCTCATCCATTCTTCACACTCTTGTTTGTCGGCTTCATTATTCCTGACTGAGGACATGCATTACAATCCCTTGATGTAATGATGGTTTGATCTCTTTCTGGTTCTTTCACGGTGGATACTTACAAATTTAGAAGTATTCTAACTTTCTGCTTTCCAGACATTCATGCTATCCCTCAGAAGTATTTTTGTCTTAGAAGTTCTCTTTCTCTGATATAAACAGAACTTTCCCAGCTTTCTTTTGATTAGTGTTTGCAGGTATATTCTTTCCCAGCCTTCGACTTTCAACCACTCCAGACTCTTATGCCTTACGTGTGTCTCATAAACAGCAGAGAACTGGGTCTTGTGGGTTTTTTTTTTTTTAAGATTTCATTTATTTATTTGACAGAGATCACAAGCAGGCAGAGAGGCAGAGAGAGAGGAGGAAGCAGGCTCCCTGCTGAGCAGACAGCCCCATGCAGGGCTCCATCCCAGGACCCTGAGATCATGACCCCAGCCGAAGGCAGAGGCCTTAACCTTGTGGGGTTTTTTTTTTAAGATTTTATTTAATTATTTGAGAGAGAGCACATGAGCAGTGGGGGGAGGAGTAAAGCAAAAGGGATAAGCAGGCTTCCTGCTGAGTAGCCCCCCCCCCCCCCTCAATGCAGGACTCCATCCCAAGACCCTGGGATCATGCCCTGAGCCCAAGGCAGACAGACACTCAACCAGCTGAGCCACCCAGGCACCCTGGGTTTTGTATTCTCATGTTTTAAAAATCTAATCTGAGATGAGAATTTGGGAACGAGTGAGTCTACAACTTCCACCACACCCTACTGAGTAAGAGTTGAGTTAAAAAACCTGTATTTTCAACAAGTTGGCAAGAACCCTAATCCAGAAGTTTCTCTTCTGATATTGTGTGTTTGAGCTACTTTTAAAAATAGAATTTATTTTTTTAGAGTAGTTTTATCTTCACAGCAAAACACAAAACAGCCCCCACGCGTGTGGAGACTCTCCCTTAACACCCCCCACCAGAGGGGCCTGTTACCTTCAGTGACGCTATACCGGCACTTCCTCAGCACCCAAAGTCCACAGTTATATCAGCATTCAGTCTCGGTGTACGTTCTATGCCCTAAAAATCCTCTGCCTCTGCCTATTCACCCGTCTCTCCATCCCAACTCCTGGCAACCACTGATGTTTCCTAAGTTCTCCTCTCCTCGCTCTATCACTTATTAGCTCCATGACCTGGGCCTGTCATTAATTCGCCTGAACTCTACTCTCTCTATTGCATAATCAGAATGCAGAATGGTTCCTTATTTTTGTGTGAAATTAAATCAATGTATTAAAAGCTCGTTCAGTCCCTAGCAGAGAAAACACATCAACTAAGTGTTAGTTTCCCATTCCTTCCCCCATTCTCTTAGAAATCGGAAATCAAGTTTTGCTGAGAACAGGATGTGGCTTCCACATCCAATCAGATTCCCCTGTGATGGGGGGTATCACCAGAAATCTAAGCAGGGGAGGAGACAAGAGGTTACTGCCTCCCAGACCCTCTTTCTCCAACTTGGAAAGTCCCTCCCTTTGTGCTTCCTGCCGGGAGGGTTCCCATCCATACGTTATCCGTCCTTTCAAGTCCAACACCTCTGACCCTACATCTGATAAACGGTCAGGGCACACTCTGGTTTTAAGCTGTCTGGGAGCTAAAGTGACTCAGAACTCAGTTGCCTGTGCAGGAAAAGCATGTTGCCAGGGCCCCAGAGGGAATCATGATCCAGGTCATGCGGGTCACGTGAGACCTTGTTGTTTCCAAGGGAATCGCCCTGAATCTCATTAAAAGTTTGAAGGTTTAGGGGCGCCTGGGTGGCTCAGTGGGTTAAAGCCTCTGCCTTCAGCTCCAGTCATGATCCCAGGATCCTGGGATCAAGCCCCCCATTGGGCTCTCTGCTCAGCAGGGAGCCTGCTTCCTCCTCTCTCTCTGCCTGCCTCTCTGCCTACTTGTGATCGCTGTCAAATAAATAAATAAAATCTTTTTTAAAAAAGTTTGAAGGTTTATAAAGGCGGCAGGCCCATGCACTATTCCTCTTCCTGGCTGTTCTGCTGTGACTGATTCATGAATACAAGGCATTGTCCTTGCATAAAATCCAGACACCAGACAGAAATAAGTTCGCACAGGGCAAGGATTTTTTTTTAAGATTTTATTTTTAAGGGACGCCTGGGTGGCTCAGTTGGTTAAGCAGCTGCCTTCGGCTCAGGTCATGATCCCAGCGTCCTGGGATCGAGTCCCACATCGGGCTCCTTGCTTGGCGGGGAGTCTACTTCTTTCTCTGCCTCTGCCTACTACTCTGTCTGCCTGAGCTCGCTCTCTCTCTCTCTCTCTCTCTAATAAATAAATAAATAAAATCTTAAAAAAAAAGATTTTATTTTTAAGTAATCTCTACACTCAATATAGGGCTTGAACTCATGACCCTGAGATCAAGAGTCACATGCTCCCACTGACTGAGCCAGCCAGGTGCCCCCTCAGGGCAAGGATTTTTAAAAAATTCAATCTGAAAATCTCTTTCCTTTAACCATAGTTAAGTTTTTCATCTTTATTGGGATTATCATAAATTTGGACTTTTTAATACCATCTTCTTAAAAATTTACATTTGTCCCTCTTCTTTCATGCTTTTCTCTTTTAATTCTTTTGACTGAAGGTTGTTTGTTTTCATGCCATTTTAACCTTCTCTAGGGGTTTAGAGCTTAAACACTCTCTCTCTGCTAGTTTTTCTTGAAATTTTACCATGCTTGTTATAGCTTAAAGTATATCCTCCCTTCCGAACAATGCAGAGTTTAGAAAGCTTTAACTGTAATCCTCTCTTAAATATTATTGCCCAGGATTTTAGTTTTGAACTTTTTAAGATTTCTTAAATTAAATATTATTAATATTACATATGTACCTTCCATATTCGTTTGCCATTTTGTTTTCTCATGCTTCCTTCTTGCATAGAAAACTGTCCTGCAGCCATTTTTTCCTCTGGACGCACATCTTTAAAAATTCCTTTGGTGGAGGTATCTTGAGGGTAAACTCTCTCAGTCTCTGCTTATCTTTCTCCCATCTTGGTTCTTGAAAGATCGTTTTGTTGGGAACCCAAGAGAAGTCATTGGATTAAGACCCAGTCGTGACAAAACCCTTCCCCAGCCCTGTGAAGGGATAAGTTCACTCCGGAAACCAACACACCAATCTCCATTCCCCTCAAATGCTTTTGCATCTTAACCCTTCCGGCTTTATTGTTCCCTTCACTGGAGAGCTCAGAGACCTAAAGAACAGGGCAGGGACTATTTGGTGGTAGAACAGAGCTCCAAGAAGGAGCACTTGACTTTCTTCTCTCATCGACATCATGGTTGGGCTCCTGTCATCCCTGGGCAACTTCTTGGTGACAGGAAGTGCTGATCTTCCCTCTTCGTTTGGAAGCATCTACCTTGGCCTTTCAGGGTCTGATCATCAGGTTGTCAAATCCACTTCATTCTTTCTCCCAGGAGGCCTCACAGCCACATGCAAGGACAGCATTTCTGCCCCCAACACCGCCTTCCCGGTCTTCCCCAGAAGTTCCGGGAGGCAGAGCGGGGCTCCAAGTAACTCCCATTTCACAAGGACCCTGACTCCCGTGGGCAGGTGTGAAGGGCCAGAACCTTCCAGCTTGGAAAGCTTTTTCATTTCTGCCACACAGAATCATCACCAGCCCTGCCACCCAGAGGCCACCTGGCAGCCAGCACGGGACCTGGGACAATTCTGAGTCACTCTCCCTCCACGGAGTCAAGTCCCTTTCTATCAGCTTCTTCACTTGCTGGGGGTATAAGGGCTGACAGCTGCTGGCTCATGGGTGCCTGCTCTTAGGATCAGAAAGGGAAGGGCTTGTTCCTATCAGTTCTGGTTCAGAAAGTTCCAGGAAAACCACTGCCCGGGCTTCACTCCGAGGGCCCGTCTTTGGGGGATGAGGAGCCCTGGTTGGCCTTGTTAGGTATTCGGCTCAGCTCCGTGGCCTGGGGGTCAGCAGAGACATCAGCAGGAGAAAGGTACACTGAGCCCAAAGAGAAAGATCCCCCCCCCGCCATCCAATCTTACCTGGGTTGTACACCAAGACGAACTACTTCTTCTGTTCATTTACTCATCCCTCCCTCCCTCCCTCCATCTATCCTCGTCCTGGACAATTACTCAGCATCAACTCTTTGCCAGGTACAACCTACCATATCTGCTCTAGAACAGCAAACAGCTCTAGAATCAGCTTCTGTCCTCACGGGGCGGGGGGCATTGATTTATAAGCTATCAGATGCAAAACCACATTCCCTGGAGGTCAAAGAGGAAATGGAGGGCGGGAACAGGGGCTGACCGGCTTAAAGCAGCACCTGTGGGCCCCAGAAGCTTCTGTTGAACACTGGTGGGGATGGAGTCTGGCTGGTCCAGCTGTGCGTGCGATTGGGATTCACAGGCACAGACCCTTCCAGAAGCTGTTTGGAGTGCCCTGGGCACAAGACAGACAGACAGACACACACACACCCCACAACCACCATCACCACCCCCCCGGCTCCTCATGGCAAGGAAGGCCCCAGCAATTTCCTCTGACCTTCTGCTCTCTTGCATTTCTCTCTCAAGGGTCTCCTGGGGATGTAGCTTGTAAGAATTCCTCCTTTACCCCTGCTCTCCTCTCACTCATAAAGACTTCATTCTCTCCTAGGGATGTGACCTTGGGCAAGTCAATCACTCTGTGCCTCAGTTTCCCCATTGGTAAGATGGGGACAGCGAGAGTACCTACCTCACAGAGGTACGCTTATGACAGTGCTGACCCAGAGTCAGTTCACTACTGCATGGTTTTTGTTATAATTTGTGCTGCTATTGCTCCCCTCGTTATTATTACTCTGACCCAGTGGAGACCACAGAGTTTCCAGCACCGCAGCACCTGCTGTCTGAGCCCTGAGGCCGCACCCTCTGCCTCCCCGTGGGCTGGAGGAGTGTTCCCTGCTGCGCCGCATGGACTAGATCCTGGGCTGGGGTCACAGCTCACTCTTCCTCCATCTTCTCTCTGCCTCGCTCTGAAGCAGTATGGTCTGGGGACATCCCCGCATCCAGGCTGACCAGCAGCCCTTGTACACCATATACAGTGGTGACAGCCTTTGGCCTCAGCAGCCAAAGAGAAGGACACAACTTCACAACCCAGGACCCTCACAACCCAGGAACAGAGTTGGGCTTGAGCCCTGAAAATGCTGGGGCACCCCTTGATAAAGCAAGGAGAACCACTCCTCTCCTGCCTCTCCCAGGCCCTGCTGGTCCCAGGGACTCCTGCTTCTGGGGATTCCCTCAGTAGGTGACAGAGCCTCCCTAGAAATGCACTGCAATGCCCCCCTCACTGGACCAAGGCTCCCCTGAAGGGCTGGGGGAGACACCATAAACCAGGCCCTGGAAACGGAGGCTGGGGTTTTGGGCTACAACCAGACCGACCCCCATTACCTCTGTCAGTGCCTGGGCTGCTGGGGACTGTCATGGGAGCTCTTCCCTCAAGTTGTCCCTATCAGCTGGGTCAGGGAGGGTTGAGGTCGCGAGCCGGGTGGGTGTGGAGGTTTCAGTAGCCGTGTCAGGGGGCAGTGGGGGGTGTTCCCTGGAGTGTCTCCAGGGCCTGCCCGGGTCTCCTTAGAGAAGCCCAGCTCCCAGCCCGCTTTGCGATGGAGATGGCAGGTCCTGGGCAGACCTGATTTCGGATATTCTATTCCCAGAAGGGAACTCGATAATATAACCTGTGGGATTGGGGGTTCTCAGGTCTGGGGTTTGTAGGCCTCACTGTCCTTTGTGCACACACAGCGCCCCGAGCCCCATGTGCACACACAACCCTCACCCGCCACTCGCCCTGCCCCCTGCCCAGCAGCATGGCGGGAGGCCAGGTTATACCCTGGCTTATCGGCTCCCTCCCAGCTTCCTCTGCCTGCGTTCCTGCAGGCCTGGAGCTCTGAGAGCTGGCCTTCCACGTGGCTTCCAGAAGACCTCTCAGATAATGAGAGGAAATGTGGTCATCAGCTCATAGAAGGCTGGGGTTCCGGGCTGCAGCTCTAGGCCACCACTCCCTGACCTGGATCCACCATCTCCCTCCAGGAGGCCTTCGGCTGTTCCCAGCAAGCCTGTGGATGCCACTCGAGATGTCCCCTTTTGGATGCTGGGGTCTGCCCACCGCCCTTCTTGCCCTGTTCTGCTGCCCAGGTGAGTTGTACCTGGGGTTCCTGACTTGGCACTCGCCAGCCCAGAGTGGGAGCTGCCGGCCCCATGGCGTCTGGGGTGGGAGGCAGGGCAGGTCCTGAAGTCACTGAGGCTTTGAACACAGTGGTAGCCCACCCTGGGCCCTGGATGCCGTGCCAGCCAGGTTCGCCCATGATCCTAGATGGTGGGGGGAAGCTGGCCTGTGAGACAGCAGGCTGAGCAGGCCCCATGGCTTCATGGCCTGTGGAAGTGGCAGGTCGTGGAGGCTGAGTGGTGGGCTATGTGGAGGTCTGAGGCCAGAGGCGATGCTGGGGTTCAAGGGAAGGGGAGGGAATGCCCCAGCTGTTCTTCAGATGTGGCCCAGGGACAGCAGGGGGCAGCAGAGGACAAGGCCTTTTGACTATTATCCAAGGAACTCCTCAAGGGAGTCAGGGCACTGTGGAGGAAAGTGCTACCGTGTGCTGAGCCCTCTGTTTTGGACAACCTGCCAGGTGCTTTTCAAGGGCTACCTCCCCACAACCCTGCAGGAAAGGGGTTACTAGCCCACTTGACAGACGAAGAAACAGGTTCAGAGAGAGAAAGCACCCTGCCCAGGGTCACACAGCTGGTACATGGCAAACCCAGGATTCAAATCCAGCTCCGTCTACCTGCAAGGCTCCTTTCTTGCCACTTCATTATATGTCACTCACTGAGGGCTGAGTGGGGACATGCTGGTGTGGAGGGAGCACAGGACAGGCCCAGCTAGTTGAGATCAAGGACCCTCTGAGTGGGAGGCGAGCTCCGAAGATTTAGTCTTGATGCATCAGATACTTCTGAATGTCCATCACACACAGGGCATTGTACTGAGCACTGAGGGAAATCTGGGCCCTGCCTTCTAGAAGCTCTGCCAATCATTTGCCAGGTGGTCCCATTACCTTCCTGAACTACTCTCCCCCTGCCTTCCTCCTCACTGGGCTCTAGCCCATCCTGATCTTGCTGTTCCCCAAGCACACCAAGCATGCCCTTGACCCAAGGTCTTAACTCTGGGAACACTCCCTGCTCCCCACATAGCTGCGGGGCTCACACCCACCCCTTCTATGTCTTTGCTCAAATGTCAATGCCTTGGTGAGATCTGGACTGACCACCCATTAAAATGGCAACTGCACCCCATTCCTGTCCTGCTCCAGGCACTGATCAGTGTCTGACAGGCTGGCTCTCTCACTCGCTGATTACTGTCTGTCACCTTCATGATAATGTGAGCTCTGCAAGGGCAAAGTTGGGTCTGCTTGCGTCACTGCTGTGTCATCGGAGCCTAGAACAGGGCCTGGCACACAGCAGGTAATCAAAAAGTATTTGCAGAAGGAAGGAAAGGCCCAGAGGACCCGGTCCACCTTCATCTCTGAGAGGCCTGCATGAAGGAAGGGGCATTTGGGCTGGGCTTTGAAGGTTGCATAGGATCCCTCTGCATGGAGATGGAAGCTGTGCATGGAGAAGCCTCATCCAAAGGTGGTGGGCTGGAGGAAGGGCACCCAGAGGCAGGGAGACGGCTGTGGGACAGCCTCTGTGGTCTAGATCCGGGCAATATGCAAAGCCTTGCCCACAGTCTAGACACAGGCGATACGCAAGGCCTGAACAAGAGAAGAATGGCAGAGGGGCCATCTCTGGCCTATCTTCTTGGGCACCTGCCCCGTGATCAGACTGCCAGCAGGGGGCAGGGCAGCAGAAACCTTTGCTGCCCTGTCTTTCTGGTCTTCCAGGGTCTGGGGAGGAGTTTGAGGTCCACATGTATCCAGAGCAGCTGGTGGTGGAGCCCGGAGGGTCCCAGCTGGTCAACTGTAGCACCAGCTGTGCGCACCCGCAGGCTGGTGGCCTGGAGACCACGCTCACCAAGACCCTGCAGCAGTCCGGACCCCAGTGGAGGCAGTTCTTGGTCTCCAACATCTCCCAGGACACCGTTGTCCACTGCTACTTCACCTGCTTCGAGAGTCAAAAGTTGAAGAGTCTTGAGGTCAGCGTGTTCTGTGAGTGCCACCCTGCGGGGCCCTCCTCGCCAGGCAGAGCCCGTGTTTGCTATCTGCAGAGCTACCCTGGGCACTCACTCTGGCCCCCAACCCCCCTGGGCTCCTGGGGTGACAGGGAGCCAGACCCTGCCCGTAGGCTCGGAATCTGCTCACAACCTTCCCTGGCTTCCTTGAGCCTGCTGGCCACGCCAGAAGGGCCACCATGCTCTCCAGTCACCCCTTTGCCTCAAGGAGAGGAGGTTAAGGCATCACCTGGTGCTTTTATAGTCCTTTTTTTCTTTCTTCTTCTTTTTTTTTTTTTTTTAAGATTTATTTATTTATTTGAGAGAGGTGGGTAGGGAAAGAGGGGAGAGGGAGAGAGAACCCGGGCCAACTCGGTGCTGAGCGTAGAGCCAGATGCAGGGCTCCATCTCACAAGCCTGAGATCATGAGCTGAGCCGGAACTGAGAGTTGGATGCTTAATCAACTGAACCACCCAAGCACCCCTGCTTTTATATTCCTAAGGGCCCCTGGCAAATGTGGGGACCTCACCCACACACACACCTGTACATGGGCCAGGGAGACCTTCCCAGAGGGCAGGATTCTCTCAAGGCTATGGCTTGGGTGCTCCCCATGACCAGCATCAGGGGATCAAGTGAAAAGGAACATGTCCTAAATCCAGCATATGACCTCGGGGTGAGTGGGGCAGGGTATCCAGGCTACCACTGAGGGTCCCGTTTAATAGACAAGGGATGGCAGGTCTAACTAAGCAAGGCAGGTCGGACTCAGCCCCCACCCCTTAAGTGAACTCTTGGCCCAGTTCCAGTGAGCACTCCCTTTTTAGTCTCAGGACAATTATTTAGCTGTTTGATACAGAAATTTATGTTTGATTTCTGGAAAAGAAGGAGACAGATCCAAATTTTTTTTGTTTCTAGTCGACTGTACAATTTCTAGACCTCCTCTTTGTAGACCCCTGACCACCTCGATTCTTGTCGATTCCAGAAAACATCATGTTGGTAAAACTCCCAGCCCGTCCATCCTTCACCTTGAACTGCTTCCTCCTTCCTCTCCTTGTGCTCTAGAGCAGGCCAGGCCCGGGCCCTCTTCCCCATGTCTAGCTGAGGCCCCGAGAACACAGCAGTGCCAGGGGCGGGCGGGGGGGCGGAGCCTGGGACTACACACTCACCCTGACCAGCCCTCCCTCCTCCGTCCCTGCAGACCCTCCCAAGCAAATGCTCCTGAAGATACAGCCCTCGTGGGTGGCTCTGGGGAAGTCCTTCACCGTTGAGTGCCATGTGCCAGATGTGAAACCCCTTGAGAGCCTCACTCTGACCCTGCTCCGTGGCAAGGAGACCCTGTGCAACAAGACCTTTACGGGGGAGAAAAATGACACCCAAGGAGCCACGGCCATACACAATGGCATGGCTCACAGGGAGGACGGCCGCCACAACTTCTCGTGCCACGCTCGTCTGGATCTGCGGTCTCGCGGGGGGAACATCATTCACCGGGTCTCCGAGCCCCAGATGCTCAAGGTCTATGGTGAGGGGCACCCCCAGGATGGGAGAGGTGGGAGAGGACAATCGCTTTCAGTTCCTTAGGGGAGGAAAAAGCCTTCAGCACACCCTCTGCCAGCTCAGGGCGCAGGCACCCAGGGACCCCGCACTGAATCCCAGGGCTTCCCTCTCACTCTTCCCCGGAGCTCTGAGTGCCCAGTTTGGAACTGAACTAGTTGCTTAGCAATGAGTGAACTGCGTGACCTTGACCAAGGCACCCTCCTCTCTCTGGCCATGGACCCTCTCTGCGTTCAGAGGTTGGGCCCGGAGGTCCCCTGGAGCTCCACTATTCTGTGGCTCTTGATGGCCAAGGTGTTCCCTGTCTTCAGAGAGTTTGGTAGGAGCTCACTCAGCTCTGCCCAGGGCAGGGCTGGGCTTGGACCACGCTGCTGTCCAGGCCACAGTGGCCAGCATATGCTGGTGCCAAGGGCCGGTGGCAGGGGAACATCTGCGGCCTCACAAAGGGCTGGCTGGTGGCCCGGACCCCGCCTAACTTTCCCCGAGATCCTACACCGTTAGCCATTCCTCTCTGCAGCCCAGGTGGCTGCAAGACAGATGAGGCATGGGCAGGTGACAGGCAGACATCTACTCCCCCTTGGGCCTTGCCATCAGGGACCAGGGGACAATTAAGACCCTCCCCCCTCTTCCCTCCCCAGAGCCCACACCAGACAACCAGATGGTCGTCATCATCTCCGTCGTGTCAGTGCTGCTGTTCTTGTTTGTGACATCTATCCTCCTGTGCTTCATCTTGGGCCAGCACTGGCGCCAGAGGCGGATGGGCACCTACGGGGTACAAGATACTTAGGTGGAGCCCGAGTCGGGCCTACTGGCACAACCTACACGAGTGGCACAGCCACCGCCGCAGCAGCCACTGGAACTCAGCGGGACTCCTCAGGATTGTGGTCTAGCCCTGGCTGTGGGACGGTTACGAGCAGTCAAGGACAATGGGGTC
>RCUC01160715.1:0-22964 GCA_003697995.1 Taxidea taxus jeffersonii | reverse complement strand
TGGTACAGATGTCCAGCACCTCACTATGGTCAGAGTCAAGAGCGCCCACCTTAGAGCCCGCGAGCTTGGTGCAGGTCAGGGCTGTTGTTGTTCAGATGGTTCTTCCTTCACTTTCTTCAATCTTGACCACTGACACGAGAAATCAGAGGGCTGGGGGTCCTGTCGCTCTGTCATGTCTCAGCATGGTCCCCCATATCTTTGGGGAGTCAGACATAGGGGCCTGCCTGTCTTCTATCCTGAGTTGGGGACCCCATCGTCTACTGCAAAGGGCATCTGCGGGGAGCCGGGAGAGAGGTTTGGTTTCCTCTCGTGTTTGCCCCCGCGTTGGGGGAGGGGATGCACATTTCCTTCGATCTGGGCTGTGCGTAATGACGATCCCATCCCAGTTGCTGCTCCCAGTACCAGCTGGCCTTTCATTTAATTTCGTTTCGAACATCCAGTGATTGTAATAACAGCTAGTGTTTATGGAAAGCGCACACCACACATGGGGCGCCGGGCTCAGCGCTTTGCAGAGATCGAGTCTCCAAACAGCCCTGGAACATGGGGGCGGGGAAGGACATGGATCCCATTGTACAGATGGAGAAACTGAGGCTGGGGGGAGGTGAAGGCATTGACCCAAAATCATATACCAAGGACTGACACGCAGGCAGACCGCCTCCAGAAGTCGAGCTTTTACCCAACATCCATCCTTACAGCAAATAGTTCTCATCTATCTGTACAGACTCCAGAAATGGACGTGGGGTGTGGGATGTGCGTGTCTGTGTGTGTGTGCACGCTGTGAGCACACGCATGGATGTTGTTGTGGGTGGTGTACTTTCCAGGGGTCAGCCAGGAGCTGCCCCGGGGACTCACACAGCAGAGGCCCAGGCCAGGGGGAACGTTCTAGAAAAGCAGCCATTTCCTGACTGCAGAAAGGGCCTTGCCCGAGCCCACCAGCTCATTTAAGCTGTGCTTTGGTCCTGCTGCAGGATTGCAGAGCGGCCCGGCTCTGTGCCCAGCCTGCCTGCCGTGTAACAAGATAGTTTATATTATACCGCTGAGCAGAAATAAAACTACTGAGTCAAACATTGCAAACAGATGCCGCCGGCCAAAGCCCAGGGTCCGTGGCCAGATGCTGTTGTGAGCACCCTGGGAGGGTAGAAGCCGGGATCTGGTCCCTCCAGACCCTGCAGGTTGGGGTGGGGAGTGCTGCTGGAATTAGAGGTTCAGGAGGCTGATTAAGGGGGATTCGGAAGTGGAGAGGGGGAGGAAATAAAAGAAGGAAAGGGGGGATATCTTTCCTTTCTTCCCTTCCCCATGGACATTCCAACCTTGTGATCTGCCAATTTCTTAATGTTCATGGCCCCTTCTCCCACGAAGCGGTAAAGCCCAGAAAGCCTCCCCGAAATACCCTAAATGAACACACTCTAAGTCCCCTAGAGCCCCTTCTGAGGAGATTCTGCCTCTAAGCTCGCAACAGAGTTCTGGAACTTCTACCGTCACGCTGTCTCCCAGCCCATCTCTCCCGCCGCGGCCCCCCTCCTCCCGCGAACCCCAGCCCGGGGTCCACCACTTCAGCTTCCAGACCGCAGCCCTATTTAAATCCCACCCTGATAAAGTCACGCTCTTCTTGCTCACACACCTTCCATGGCTCCCTATTGTCCTCAGCGAACTTCTTTAAGAGGAGCCTGAGGAGTGCGTGCATCAGAGTCTCCTGGGAGTGTTGTAAAATGCAGATTCCAGGGCCACGCCCCTTTGCTGCTTTCAGGCCCAGCCATCTGCATGGTAAACAATTTGAAATCCTTTCTGGCAAGAGGTGAGGTGTTACTGTCTTTTCAGATGAGCACGTTGTAGCGTGATGAGGGTTGGTCAGTACAGGGCTCGTCATTGGGTTCTCCAACAGCTGCTGAGGGCACCTACTGTGTGCTGGGAACAGGGAAGACAGGGGAGACAGGGGAGACAGCGCGCCCAAAGTCCGCACGGTTCTGGCGATCTTGTGTTGCCAGTGACTTCACAGGAGTGCGGGGCTGTCCAGGTGGTTCAGGAAGACAACCTGGGGAGGCATCCCAGGGCCCAGTGAGATGGAAAAGTAGATTAGCCTCCAGGATTCTGCTCCGCGATCTGGGAGGCAGGCTGGTGTTAGCAAAGGCTGTGAAGGAGGCGGTTGTGAGACGGGATGAAAGGCACGGGTAATTGAGTGGCATCGCAGACTTGGATGTGGGCGAGAAATGTGAGGAAATGGGAAATGCTCGCTTTCTCATTCGGCTTCTCTTTCCTGGAAACTCCGTGTGTGTGTGTGTGTGTGTGTGTGTGTGTGTGTGTGTGTGTGTGTCGGGGGAATGGACATTATCTGGCCTTTCCTGGAAGCCCCGGGAAGAAGGTGTCTATAGCTCTTGGGAAGTGTGGGTTGAATGAATGATTGAAAGAAGGGAAGAGGAAGGGGGAGATAAAAAAGACACAAAAGAGAGGGAAGGAAAAAAGAAAGAATAAGGAGATAGGGGAAGGAGGAAGTAGGAAGGAGATAGCCCGGCCCACTGTACGGTTAAGCACTGAAGCTATTTGGAGTCGGGTAAAAGATGTGTGTGTGCCTGTGTGTGGACAGCTGGAGGCTGAGGGTCTGTTCTGGGAATCCGAGGCATCACGGGGACCACAGGAGAGATTCCTACCTACCCCACCTTCCAGTCTCTCGTGCGAGGGCAGGGAAGAGGGCATGGGAGGCTGATAGAAAAAGGTGGTGGTGACCATGGTAGTACAGAGCTGGGGGACAAGAGGTGGGCATGAGGGTGGGCAGTCACAGAGGCTGCCAGGGAAAAGGCAGCACCCGTGTGCGTGTGCGTGTGCGTGCGTGTGTAACAGGCAGAGACACCTAAAGCAATCCAAGTAACTCTGATCGACACCCTCCCACCCTCTCCCTCCCCAGTGCATTTCCTCTCAGTCAAGGCCCAGGGCAGACAAGCCTGACTGTAACGCTAAGAGGCAGGGGAAACTTGAGCAATTATTTCTACACTAAAAACAGAAAAATTAAAAAAAAGAAAAAAGCCCCCCCCTCCCCCCCAGACACGAGCGTGCTCGGGGCCCTGCGAGCTGAGCTCCTTGAGAGCGGGGCGGAGGCCCTCACCGCCCCATCCTCGGCGCCCCTTCTCTCCCAGCCTCCATATGGTCTGGCCTCTGTCTTCTGCCAACCTGTGACAGACAGCCCAGGCCAGGAACCCCTCCCCCGCCGGGGGGCCTGTCCCCTCTGAAACTGATCCCCGGCCTTTGGATCTAATTTGTTTCTCTGTCTGCGGGGTTTGGGGGGGGGGGGTCTCGCCGGGAGACGCGGTGGTCACAGGTGACATCAATCATGTCTGCGTCTTCCGAGGGTTGGGGATAGGATATCAGAGAGGTGACCAAGCATTTGCCACATGATTCAAATCATCTCAGCATTGATTAATTGGGTTCATCCTGAGATTCTGAATCATAACAACTGTTTTTCTCCTTCACCTCACGTCAACAGGCCCTTAAAGGGAAAGGATCCATTTCCCCAGCGCATGTGGTACACGGAGTTGATGAGCTCCTATTAAATGTTAAATGCTAGATGCGTTTTAGACAAACTCGATTTGCTCAAGATACTTTTCAAAGGTTTTGTGATGATTAGACATCTCTCTCCCTGCCTCGCCTCTTCCTCTCTGGCTTTTCCTGGGACGTGTTTTGGCTGCAGCCCCTGACAGATGGGATGAGGGAACGTGTGGGCTCATGGAGAGGGTCCTTTGGAGAGGGGCTTGGGGGGCAGGGGGAGAGCCCCCTAGGCTGTTTAAAAGTGATACAGTTTCTGAAACGTTTAACAAGGCAGAAAACAATCCCGGATGCCAAATTTGCCTTCCAAAAGTTAAATCTCCGGAATGCCTCCTTCCCCTAAATGGAGGAGAAAACAGTACTTCCAAGCCAAAAAAAAAAAAGGCAATTTTCTAGAGAAGAGAAATTCAGTTTCTGCCTTGGTATGGGTTCTGGAAGCGGAAATGATTGAATATGCTTGGCATGGAAACAAACCCAGTTTTAATGCAAATCAGTGAAAATGGGGAGCCGATCACCAAAAAAAAAAAAAGAAGAAGAAGAAGAAGAAAAAAAAATCAAAGTCCAGGCAAGTTTCCTACTCTGTCTTTCCTGCAAGTGAAAAGGCTGCTCAACAGGGCGTTCTTGGTATCAGCTGTGTGACCTTGGACAAGTCACTGTGTTGATCTGAATCTCACTTTTCTGGTTTATAATCACAGGATAAATACGATTCACTGGCCTATGGAGAAGTGACTCAAAGAGAGGTTAGGAGAATGGCTTAACGGATGCTGGGTAGACTCTTAATAGGTAGATAGATAACTGTGTGTGCTGGGGCTGTTGGTGCTGCTGTGGCGGGGAGATGTGTGGATACATCCGTGGGTACATTTGGTTCACAAAGTTTCATGATACAGATGAGCTCCAAGGCTTAGCCAAGGAAACATTTTGGGCTGTGATGATGGTGGAAAAAGGATCGTTTAGAGCCAGTTTGCAAGCGTGGGCTCGGCAGCCCCCCGGCAGTGTTGGAATAGTGAGTTGGAAGTTGATTGGCACGTCTGGAAGGTTCTCAGGGACAGTGGAGGCTGCTCACGCCCACGCATCAAACCTCCCCAGACGCTCCCTCAAGCGGCGAGTTCTCTCCCAGCAGTGCGTTCAGATACTGGAAATGACCTTGGTCCACTGTAAGCCCCAGATGTTCTCAGTGGTGGAGAGAAGGTGGCTGAGGCTTTGGACAAGGTCATCCAAACCTGAGTGCCTCAGGTGGGCTCTGGGTTCGGGTCCACCTCAGCACCCCAAGCTGTTTATCTGCGGCTGCTCCTGCCGCCCCTGCTGAGCTGATCTGTGGAGGGACTGGGCTCTCTGGGTGCCCTGGGAGACAGAGAAGGGACCCGGCAGCCCATGGGGACAGAAAGAGAGGCAGAGGTGGGGTGGGAGGAGCCCCAAGAGAGGTAGAAGGAGAAAGAGAGAGAAAGGAAGTAAGGAGAGAAACAGGGAGTCAGGCAGAGAGAGAAAGAGGGACAGAGAGCTACAGGGAGCTGGACAGAGAGGAGGGAAAGAAACCAGAGATTAAGAGTCTAGGACAGCTCGGAAGGGACAGCAGGGGAGAAAGGGAGGGACAGGGAAAGGAGGGAAAGAGTCAGCAAGAGAGAGCTCTGGCGGGAGCAGGAGAGGGTCAGACACACCATACCAGGCATGTAAAGAGAAACAGAAACACAAAGACGGTCCCAGGCGGAGGAAGAGGACCAGAGCAAGAAATGGGGAGTGAGTGGGCAGATCCCATGCTTGAGACGTAAAGATCCTGGCTTTTGTTCTCCCCCAGCACATACAATTCCCTACCAGCGTCACCAGGCCTTCAAAGTCCCCCCCGCTAGCCAGGCACCCTGAGGGACCTCAGGGATGCTGGGCTATCACAAATGAGGCATCGGGCTGCCGGGCTGGATTGCGTCAGGGGAGGGATGGTCCCTGGAGAGGATCAAAGGGAACCAGGGTCCTGGCTTCATTGGCAGGACTCCCGGTGGGGCCTGCGGGCCTGAATTCCTGGCCAAACCCCCAGGAAACATTCTGATGAGCAGATAGAGACACTCCAACCACAGGTCCCCTCCTCCCTCTGTCCCCCTCCTCCTCCTCCTCTTCCTTTCTCGTGTGGGTTGAAATCAGCATCATCTCGAGGGTTGGCCCATGCTGAGCTGAACTCCAGACGGCAGGCATGCTCCTCCAGGCCCCTGCAGCTCCTGAACCTTACATCCACAGCTGGGGGAAGGGCTGCCTAATGGAGCTGTCCAGAGACCCCAGTGCACTGATGCTAAGCACTTGGGGGGCAGAACATGCAGTTTTGGAGGGAGGCACCCTTGGGATGAAATCAGGCTGCATAGTCCTGGACATTTAGTCTTCTCGTATGCAAAATGGGGACGATAGGAATACCTCTGAGGGCCCTAAGTGTGATCCCCAGTGTCAGAGCTCCGAGAGCCCAGCGCCTGGAGCACAGTAACCCCGGGCACATGGAGGCTCTCCGGTGTTTAGAAGACAGAAGCCAGATCGCTGTCCCAGACAGGGGCTAATATATGGCATCTAGCTCTGGCCGAGAATTGAATTCAACCTCAGCTGGAGAATTAGAACATCGTGATTAGAAACGAGAAGAGAGAAGGGACAAAACAACCTGTCTTCAAGTGCACGATGACAGAGCACAGACTCCTCTGGCAGCCCAGGGGGCTGGGGAAGGACAGGGCAGATCATATTAATATCAATAAATTATATCTGCACCATGATTTATGGCTCTGATGCGCTTCCCATTATGTTATCTTCCAGCACCACGGAAGGACGGGCTTTCCTGATGACCGTCCCAGCCGTTTTCACGTAATCGCTGCTCTCGGTGGCCGTGGTGCTGTCTCTGTCACTGCGGATGGGATTCTCCTAGTTTCCACATAGGAGAAACTGAGGCTTGTCCCAGGAAAACAGCTGGAGCTGAGATTTAAATCCAGGCTTTGTCCTGCTGGGTCTTTTCCCGGGTGCCCCCTCATCTTATCCTGGGAGCAAGACAGTCTTATCTTGTCGTTTTGTCACTTGCGTGGAGTCCTGCTCCCTTCCTTCCCATGGCAGATGACTCCCGTTTTGTCTAAGGGTGAAGGGGCTCAAGGGTCCTTCTTGCCCGGCCCCGAGGTCCACCATCTGCCTAACCACCCAGCACTACATCCCCGCCCCTGTGCCCACGGGAAGGAAGAACTCCCCCCAGCAGCTGCTTAGTTGCCAGCCAGGCGAGGGTGACCGGGATGTGGACTTGAACTTTCGGGTATCCCCCCTCCCTCAGCCACCGCCTTGGCTGGTCTCACCTCTGCCTTTGAACCCAGCCGCAGCCTGGCTGGCAGGTCCACCCCGCCCTCCCTCTCCTCTTGGCCTCCTCTTCTCCTTTTCCTTTAGGAAACCCACAGCCCCGGATCAGGGCTGGGAGCTGATTTGGGGACCAGGTTCATTTAGCATTTGCAGAGCAAGCTATTCCAAGAATGTGCAGATTTAGTCCTGGAAGTGGTCCTAGAAGGAGACTGGCTCAGCTTCTGAGCAGGAGAACAAATGAGCCCCCCCCCACCCGCCATTTCCTTTGTCTCAATCCAAAATCCCCCTTTACACGATCCCGGAGGCTTCCTAATAAAATAGAACTGTAACTTTATCTAAGACGAGCGCAGCACATGTCGAATGGATAAGGTGTAATTAATAACAGAAAATAATGTCTCTCCCCCTCCTGACCTTTCACCCCCATATAAGTGTCTTAAGTTTTATGACAGCTAAGCACAGAATGAGTGTGTGCGCGCGCGTGTGTGTGTGCGTGTGTGTGTGTGCGCGCATGCGAGGTGCTTGCTCTGGTGTGTGCGTTCAAGCTGAGTCTACAAGGGGCCGATATGTCTGTCTGGTGAATATTCACCTAGCCCTGGCTGGAATTGGTTTACGTTTCTGGCTAGACTGGCCTCTCTTTGAACCCAGGCACTGCCTGAAACAGATCTGATCTCTTGAAGTGAGGATTCCGTCTAGATCTCAAAATACCCTGTATCTATTTCCATGCAAAACTTTGGGCAATGCACAAGCCGGATATTACAAAAAAAAAAAAAAAAAAAAAAGAAGAAGGGGCATGCGTGTGCCCGCAAGTGCACACACACGCCACACACTCTTTTGGAATCCCCAGCGGCTGCTTGGTTGCAGGGTAGACAAAGGGTCCCTAAATCAGCTCAGTCTGTTACATTTCAGAACCAAGGTGGGAGCTGGGGAAGCGGGTATGGATAGTCATTTGGGCCTGTAGCAGTGCACGGGAAACCAAGGCGAACATTTCCTTGGTCTGGATGATGATACGTGGGCATGTGCAGAACTCATTACGGACAGTGTTCTAAGCAGCTGTGGTCCCCAACCCCAGTGTGGCATCATCCCTGCTGTTTCTGTAGGGAAGAATGAAAGATCTGCCCTTGCATAGCAGGTATAGGCGGGAGGAAGCAGGGGAAGGGGTGAGGAGAACCAACCTCCCAAGACTCTAGACTGTTCCTGCCGTCGGGATAGGAGGGCCCTTGAACCAATACTGTTTGCCTTCATGGTTCCACAACTGTGTTCGTTCTGAGTAATATTATCTTGCTTTCAAGGTCACCGGGCTGGCCTGAGCTATTGGTTTCTTGTGATTCATTATGTTTGATATTCAACTTTTCAAGAAGCCCCCAGCACCAGCCTCTGGGTTAATGGAAGCCACACCAGCCACGAAGCCAGTAGCTTTGACTCCTCCCCGGATGGGGAGGCCTGGGCAGGGTGGGGTGGGATGCTTCCTTTTGATCAGCAGCGCCGATGTGAACCAGAGGTCATGCATGTTCGGGGCCCGTGTGTTAGTTCTACTAGACAGCAGCAACTGGACCCCTGACAACCCCCCCCCCACCCCCTGCCCTGGGCCCCCACCCCAAGCCCGGGGAGTTTTGTTTTCCATGGTTGTCCCTCTCTGGGCTGACTTTTCCAGGACCCCTGGGGCACCAGAGAGACTTTGTTTTGGAAGATCCGGAGCCCTAAATCATGAGAGAAGGGCCCTCTGCCCACTCCTGGCCTTTCTCCTTCCATCCCGGGCTCCTTCAGACGCAGATAAACCAACCGCTGCTCCCCCCGGGGCATTCCTGCTCACCGATGTTAGGTGACAGGCTGGATTTGGAGGGAGATCTCTTTCTCCCAGGGGAGTCATTGGGTTGTTGAGTTCTTTTATGGGCATGCTTGAACTCTGGAGGGCCCCCAAACTGACAGCCACCTCCGCTAAATTGATCGTATATTTTTCTGTCCTTACGTCATTTCCATCATCCTTCTGCAAATGCTTTGGCCGGCCATATTTTTATGGCTCTTCTTCCAAGAGGTTCCACGGAGGGTGGGTCAGTGTGATTTATCTGCAAGGAGAAGGGAAGGAGGATTTCTTATCTCTGGTATCAGAAGGTGGGATTTCCCTCTTATCACCCTCTCTTTTGCTTTGGGGTTTAAAGGCAACACCAATGGGTTGGATTAAGAAGTTTTGGGAGTAAAGCTGACAATGACCAGAAATGGGGGACTCAGCCGTCTCCTAATTTCACATCCTTCCAGATACCTAACATCACAGCACACAGCCCCTGAGTTTGTTGCCAGGACAAGAAGAGCTTGATTGGATTAAAATATTTCCCAGTGGAGGTTTTGAGGCTTTGGCAAACGGAATGAGATGAGCAGCTCTTCAAAAACAGAACTTGAAAAATTAAACAAGTCATATATATTCATTATCAAAAACGTAAAAGAAGGCAGATAAGGAAAAAGAAGAAAATGAAAATCACCTGTAATCCCACCACATGGGGCTAAGTATTCATATTTTACTGTGTATCTTCCCCGTCTTCAGTGTACAGTAAATGCACTTTAAGTGAAAATAAGATCGCCTTGCATATTGCATATGGCTGTTTCCGTTAGCAAAAATTATATATGCTTATTGTAGAATATTTATGTAATGACCGACGTTTCGTTACAATGAAAACCCAAATTGCCATCCGCATTTACTTACAGTGAACATCTTGCTAGAGAGGTCTTCCCTTGTTGTTAGATAACCTGCTTTAAAAAAAACCTTAAGGGCATAGCATGGGCTTCTCCATGTCAGCAAAGTTGTCTCTACATCATTATTTCTCGGGGGTGAGCTGGGGATTCCATTAACAGGAGGCACCACGATTTAGCTAATACATCCCCTCCGGTTGGACAGTTCGGTTGTTTCCCTGACTGTTGTTCATAAAGTCCTCCTCTCGTGGCTCAGTCGTTGCCAACACTTTATCGGGTGGGATTTGTGTCTCGCCCACGACTGGCTCCTCAGACAGAGGCGATCCACTCCTGTCAACAACTCTGCAGAGCAAGACAGAAACGAATCTGCTGAGAACTGTATGAGCAGCAAGACTGACTGACGGTAGTTTAAACAAGGGAGGGTTCCTTTCTCTCACACAACGAGTAGTTGGAGGCAGGCTGCCGCTGCCACTGATCCAGCTGCCCTGTGAGGTCATCAGGATGCCAGCTTTTTTTGTTGTCACTCTACCTTAGCATTTTGACACTTTATTCTTGGGTTTCTCTTCCTCATGTTCAAAGATGGCTGCTTTAGCTCCAGGCATCACGTCTGCATTAAGACAGGAAGGAGAAAAGACTGGCACCAGGAGGCTTTCTCCTGGAGCTTTGTCTTTGAAAAGAAATCAAAACTCTCCTCCAAATCCTCCCAACAGTCCTCTGCATACATTTTATTGGCCCAAACTGGGCCGTATGGCTTACTCTAACTGCCAAGAGGCTGGGAAAGTGAATCTTTTTTCTTTTTAGGAGGCAGGAGGGGAGAAGGATGTTAGGAATGGGTATTTGGATCAGATAAACCCATGGCTTAGTCATAGCATCTAAAACATTTTCACCCAAGCTAGAGCTGTTTCGGGGCATTGTTTCACTGCCCCACCCCCGACCCCATTTGCTCTGACTTCCTGGTTCTCACCTGTCTCTTAGCTGTCTCCAAACCCTGCCCTTAACTCTTCCCATT
This sequence comes from Taxidea taxus jeffersonii, assembly GCA_003697995.1. Lineage (NCBI taxonomy): Eukaryota > Metazoa > Chordata > Mammalia > Carnivora > Mustelidae > Taxidea > Taxidea taxus. The sequence goes on along the minus strand of RCUC01160715.1, from coordinate 12,439 downwards.
TTGGTCTGAGCTCTTGGTTTGGGAACCATATTTAGACTCTGCCCTGGGCTGGGCTTTTCACTCAAACTCTTGCCTTTGCTGCTCAGGTGCTTTCTAGTCTGTAAAATGCTGGGTCATGGGAAGTACTTTTGCTGCTGTGACAATGGATTCGGTGCTGGGCTCTGCAGGGCAGAATTCCCAGCCTCCCGGAAGCTGCCCATGAAACCTGGTTGAGGGGGGAGCAGAGGTGCATCTTCTTAAAGCCTGGTTATTCCACGGATCTGATAGACGCAGGGATGGCAAAGATTGGCCCGGGGCGGGGGGAGGAGGAAGGCATTTCTTTGGTGGCTTGTGGCTACTACATCTTGACTTGGAGTTCGTTTCCCAAGAGAAGACCCCCTCTGTAGCATCAAGGTCCTGCCTCCTTGAGGATTCTGCTTTTGACTCCATGTCATAGGATACTTCTGAATTGATCGACAGTCCCATCGTTTCTTGGGAGGGCCTTCTTTGCCCTGCAGCCCCACAGGTCGCAAGCTGGGTGACATCTGGAGCTGCAGGGAAGCCTCTGTGGTCAGGTTGGCCGTGGCTCTGCAGCTTGGAACCGGATCTAGGTTCACGATGACCATGTTGTGATGCCCTTAGCTCCACATCACCAGGTGGTAACAGGCAACAATGTCTCCAGACATCACCCGGCGTCGTCTAGGGGCTCAGACTGCCCCTGGCGTTGTCTAGGGGCTCAGACTGCCCCTGGTGGAGAAGTGCGGCTTAGCCACTCCTCCAGGTCAAGTCCTGCCTCTGTCATTAACCTTGTCCTCTTGGCCTAGTTACTCCCCCTAGGTAAGTAAACTTCAATTTCCTTGCTTGTATGTTGATCGTCATAAAAGGATCCATCTCGGAGGATTGTTTTGAGGGGACTCCCTGGGTGAATACTTGCAAAGGGGAACAAAACAGTGCTTGGTGCTGAGTAAGAGTGACAGCTGTCACTTACTCTGGCTCCTTGGGTTGCTGCGGGAAGGAGCGAAATGGGGGGGTCTTTGATCTTTTCCCATTCAGTGCCTGGCGTGCATGCGTGCCGACCTTCAGAGAGCGTTTGCTGAATGCATGTATGACCTTTAAGCCCTGTCTTCCTTGTGGAAATAGTAGACACCAAGAGTCAGCCTAAGTAAGTCTGAAATCCCACTTCCAGGCCTGTCCACAGACCCACGCGTCCCCGGGAGGTGCAGGGCATAAAGGAAGCCACCCCCGCCCCCATGGCATGGAAACTCTGTAGAGGTACTTTCTGGGCCCAGACCGCACTGCCCACCCCCCCACCTCCTGGGCAGAGAAAAGAGAAAGGGAGAGGCAAAAACAGCTCTCAACGTGGCAGTGAAGTCAGCTGGTGTGTGGGGAGCACAGTGTTCCAAACACGATTAAAAGCCAATCAGAAGCCAATCAGGGTCCGGAAAAGTGCATTACTGTCCCTCCATCAAGCGGCAGGGCACATGTGGTGTGGGCATGCCTCTGGGGGCCACTTCTTTAAGGGCTGTCACGATGGCAGCAGCCAGCCCCCGTTGAACCTGACCTTACCCAGACCCGAGCCTTGGACTCCGGGGTCCCCGGTATAGGGAGGGAGCCCAGGGCCAGCTCTGTTTGTGTTTAAAACTGTTGGTCTGTGTGGATGCCAAAGAGGAGAAATCAGGTGAGTCTCCCTGAGGGTCCATTGATTTTCGGGAAATCATGTGAGTGTCTCGCTAGTTCTGTCCACCAGGATTTCAGCTGGGGAATTGCTTCTATGAGCCCAGCGCTGGGCTAGACCAGCATTCTTGACTGCAGGCAGTGCCCCTGAGGGACGCTGGGCAATGTCTAGAGATGAATTCAGTTGTCACAATTCTGGGGTGCATTTAGTCTGTTCAGGCCAGAGATGCTGGCCCATGTCCCATCATGCACAGGACAGTCCCCGCCATAAAGAATATGGTTCCAAAGGGCGGTTGTGCTGAGGATGAGCTCCTAGCTGAGGCCCAAGGGCTGTATGGTTACGGATAGGGTGGTGACCAAGACAGATGTGGTCCCTGCCTCTTGTCTGGATTTTCACGATTGAAGTCATCTTAGCTGTTCCTTTAAGTCCTTAGCCGGACTTGGACAGAAGTCTCCTTAAGAATAACATTGGTCTTTCTTTTGTCCTCTGTCCAAGAGGGGGCCTGGTGGTGACTGTGTGTGCGTGTGCGTGTGTTCAGAGCTGTGGGGGGTATATGTTTGGACTTGTGTGGTTGTCTGTTTATGTCTGTGTGCATTGGTGTGGCTCTGTTCATAAGAGAGGGTCCCCCCCACCCCCCGTCATTTCCTTCCTCTGCTTGCCAGAGAAGCATGGGTGGCTTGCTAGGACCTTCTGGGGTTGGCTTCGTCTCCAGACAAGATTAAGCAGTCGTTAGGGGACCACCCTTCTCTGCCCCCTTCCATCTTCCTCCTCGTCCCCACCCGGTCTCCCTTCACTACCCTCCCTGTCCCCACCTCCGTGATAAAACGAGAGGTCAAGAAACTTGCTTCTGAATCAAAGCTTTGAACTTGAAGTTTGATTTAGGCTAACTTAGCTGTGCTTGCATGAGTGTCCGGGAAGCGCGAAATACAGCGTTTCAGAGGAGTCAAAGCACCCCCGTGAGAACAACTGATCGACAAAGGTTTCCCACCTCCGCACTGTGGACATCCGGGACCACTCGATCCTCTGGGGGGAAGGGCGGTCCTGTGGACTGTAGGGTGTGAAGCCACATGCCCAACTTGGACCCATCAAATGCACCCTTGTTGTGAGAACCAAAAACATCCCCAGACGTTGCCCAGAGTCCCCTGGGGGCATGAAATCCCCTCCTTGGCTGAAGACCAGTGACCTCCCAATGCACAGAGCTACATGGGAGAATCCCACACACATATTTTTGAACAGAAGAAGCCAGTTACTAAGGTAGGACACTGTGCAATTCCATTTATATGAAGTACAAAAGTGGGGAAGGAGCATACACAGGAACTGGAAAGCCCCACGAAGAGACCTTTGGGACATTGCTTTTTTTCCCTTGTTTTAAATCTAGATGCTGGGTACATGTAGGCTCTATGTGTGTCTCTGTATGAATTTGACACCGTATTAAAAGTTGTGTATGTGCTGCGGGGAGGGGGGATGCTGGGGGAGACACCTATTAAATGAACACATTTGGAGAATCAGAGAAGACGGTCTTAAAAAACAAAAAGCAAAACAAAACACAAAAGCCCCAGTGGTGTGGGTTTGATCTCCGTCCCAAACCCTGGAGAGGACGGTGTATGAGCAGCTTTATTTAAACGATTCTTATACAATCCCTCCAGCTGTTTCGAAAGCTGCAGGAACAATAAGCCTGCCCAGCAGTGATCTGATTGAGGAGAATGCGTTGTCAGCCTCTGTGCAAACACACACTCACTCACACACACACGCACGCACGCACGCCCATACCCCACCAGACAGAGATGTCACCAGGCCTGTGTTGAATCGAGTTTCCTGCCATTGTGTTCTCCAGGCAGCCCTTTGGAGGGGAGCACACTACAAACAGACCCACAAAATGGACCCATAAGCCAGGTTGAGGTTTAGGCAAACAAATGGTCCTTTTAATCTTCTGGAAGGGGAAAAAAAAAAATCATCACAGGCAACCATACGAGTTTGCCTCTTTACACTTGTTGCAAGGCAAGGCTCGGCCTTTAGCCCTCTGTCCTGAATCCTTATCACCCACATCAGCCCCATCTCAGTCCGGAGAGCCCTGGATTGTTACCCGTCTGGCGTGTTAGGTCTTTATGGACAGCAGCACAGTCACGTGGGTGCCCAAAGCAAAGGCTCTGGGTATTATGTGTTTTTGTTTTTGTTTTTTTTAGCACTCTCCTTCCAGGGAACCCCAAAGAAGTTTCTGGAAGCAAGCAGGCTACAAGATGTGTCTGAGAGACCCCCAGTCTCCCTCCCAGAGGCCTCCTCAGGCATCAGCATTTGGGAAAAGCCGTGTAGACGCTTGCCTCCCCAGCTGGTCAGCATTTACAAAGTGGGGCACATCTGTTCCTCACTGTTAGCGTGGCGAAGGGGAGGGATGGAGAGAGCAGAGAAAGCCCAAACACTGGGATCCATCCCACCTAGTGCCAAGAGAAAATTGCTTCTAAGTTGGAATCGTGGGGAGGCTTCATTACAGGGCAGAGACTTCCGCACAATGCCTCCCTTCCCCGCCCCCTTTCTGCTTTCTCTCTTTTTAAAAGTCTCCAGGTTCGAGCCCATCTTGAGATTTATGAAGTGTTTTGCTTTGCAAACATGCTGAGATCGTATTTGAGTGACAAAGAGCTGAGAGGTCGGCAGATAGCCTGTTGGTTGAAAAAGAGAGTGCCATGTGTAACGAATACGGGATATTTTGCAATGTCTCTTTCATGCACGTACATCAAATTATAAATGCCCCCCTCCAAGCCACACGTGTGCAGAGCCCACAGCCACAGGCTCAGGGGCGGCACTCCCCACCCCTCCCATCACACGCACAGAGAGGCATGGCATGCTTGCAAACACACGCAGAAGACCCACAGGCGTGCAGAAGCGTGTTCATATGTGAGCAGGCCCACATCAATATAGCACACGGAGACAGACCCAGACCCACTTCCAACGTCAGAGCGGGAGGGCTGTACGCATCCCAGATGCAGGCCCCTCCCAGGAGTCCCTCCGAAAAGTTTACAGGAATGGTCTTGGAGGGACCTGTTTTGCTGCTTCTTCGGCTGCAGTTTTCCTCACAACACAGGGATCTTCCGAAATGCAGTCGTGGGGCCCCCAAACTGCGCTCCATTCTGCTCTCTTAATGAGACCTCCAGGCCCCCAACAAAGCCGAAAGCTCCAGAAACGGCATCTCACTGAGTCCTGAGCACGGCCCTGGCCCGAGACTGCTTGGAGGCCACTGTTCCTGCCTCGCCAGCTGCTGCAGTGAACTTTCCAAGAGGGACCTGGCGCTGCCAGAGGGTTCTGGGGGACTCTGGTGGAGAAAGGGACACGGAGATTGATGATGACCCAAGGCCACGTGATGGAGAAGGCTCTCGACAGCCAGGACCGGCAATGACATGGGGTCTTGGAGAGACCGAATAAAAACTGGCCCGCTGTCTTCCATCCTTTTCTCTAAGATCTAATTACAGATGTCTTGACATTCCTTCTGCACAGAGTTTCCTTAAGAGATTTGCCAAGAAGGAACATTTGGAAACCGTGTTTTAGGTATAATCCCGTCCGGGAGTCACTCTCGCTGGCTCGGCCCTCCGATGACAAGACGTCGTTAGAGGACAGCGAGCGCTGTGGACACCGCGTTTGGAAAACTGGATTCTTGACCCACAGCGCATATCCCCCGTGGGCGAATGGCCTTTTGGCAGAACTTGCCTCTCTCATCTCACATTCATGACGACGCAAATACACTTACCGTGGGTACCGAGTTTACGTGGCAGAGCCTCCTTGCCACATGTTCACAATAAAAGCCCATTCTTTTTTTCCCCTTCCCCTGACCCTAGGCGGGGGTGAAAAAAAGATTAACATTTTTCAAGACGTTTTAATGTCATGAAAACTGTCTGAGTGTTCACTCTGCTTTTGTATTTTTTTTTCCTTTTCTCCTTTTATTAAAAAGCCTTTTAAAACCGAGCATTCCTGGCCTGTAATTCCTCTTTACTTTTGCTTTTATGCCGAGGGAGAGACAGATTAGATTAGATTAAAGACCGAGGGACACCTCGTGAAATACATTCCATTTAGAAACAGTGTGGTTGCTGGGGTCAGTGTGTGCGCATGCGCGGGTGGGCGTGCGTGTTTCTTCTTGCGGCTTTGCTGATGCTCTTTCTGCAAACATGGTGTTCTGGTTTCGAGGAATGCATTTCTTTCTCCAGCATCTTCCCTTCAGAAGTCTGCAGCCTTTGATTGTGGCCTGACTTTTAGGGGTCTGTGGCGATTGAGGAGGGGGCGGGCAGTAAATCTTAGTAATTCCTCTCTTTAGCTTCTCACTTCTCAAAACTTTTTCCAAAACCAGTGGCCGTTTCCTCACGGGCTCCAGATGAAAGAGATTGTTTCAAAGACCTTCTTCTGCCCACCACCCCCACCAGGCCCCCAGGTTCGCCGGATGATGTCATAGTCTTAACCAGGGTAACACACTGTGACATCACAACCTAAAGGCTACTGACCTTGGCCTGGAATTCAAAGGAAAAGCGGCCCATAAACTTCTAAAGCAGGCAGGAGATAAATATCCTTAGTCATAAAAGAACAAACGAAGTTTGAGGTGGGGGAGGCGATGCTGGGAAAAAAAAAAAAAAAAAGAGAGAACTTTTTTTTTTTTTTAAAGAAATACAGTAAAACGTTCTGCCAAATATTCCAGGAAGCGCCGGTGGCCATTTTGATGATGCGAACTAGACTTTAACAAAGAAAAGAGGAAAAATGAATGTGTTGAAGAAGGGTTGTTTACAATATTAGAAACCGTTGGGCACAGGTCCTCCCCAACTAGAATCTGCCCTGTGAATCCGAGTAGAGTAAAACAAGAGGCAAACATCCGTGACTGAGTGATGGGGGCGGTGGTTGGCGACCAGGAAAAAGGGAGAAACCCAGGGAAGGCATTTATCAGAGAGAGAAAGCACACTCCGGGCAACAGGTTATCTTGGACAGACCCTGGAACAGAAAAATGGGTGAAATCGGAATCAAACCTGGAGTTTAGTAACGTCCCAGCGTGATTTCTTAGCTTTGAGCTGTGTCCTGTGGTCATGCAAGATGAGAACATCCGGGGAAACTGGGTGGAGGGTATGTAGGGAGTTCTTTGCATCATCTTTGCAACTTTCGTCTCTGAAGTAAAACATTTAAGATTTTATTTTTATTTATTTGACACAGAGAGAGATCACAAGTAGGCAGAAAGACAGGCAGAGAGAGAGAGAGGGGGAAGCAGGCTCCCCGCTGAGCAGAGTCTGATGCGGGGCTTGATCCCAGGACCCTGAGATCATGACCTGAGTGGAAGGCAGAGGCTTTTTAACCCACTGAGCCACCCAGGTGCCCCAAACATTAATTTTTTGAAAAAAAAAAAAAGAAAAAACAAGGGCCATGGCATTGTGTATGTCCTGGTAGGGCTTCCATTTTTCCATCTGGAAATTCTGCTCATCCCTAAGGGGTTGCAGCCAGGTAGCCCCACGCTGGATTCCTGTGGTGGTGATGAACACGTGGCAGCCAGGTGGCTGGTAAGAGACAGGGAAGAGGTAGACCCTGGAGTTACCTCTCGGCCACTTAAGCAAAGAAAAGGAGAGAGAGTCTCTGGGCCATCCCCACTTATTCTTGTCCTCAGAGCTTTCTGTGAGACACCTAGCCCCAGTTTCACGGGAATGCTTTTTCCCCAGGATATTCAGAGGGTAGGTAAACTACACAGCAGGAGGAGCTCGTCTGCAGAGGCTGGGAAGGGTAGGAGAACAGCACTGAGCTGGGAGAGGGAAGAGCCTGTCCTTGTCTTCACATGGATTTATGTGTTACATGGGGAAAGCCAGTTCTCTCTCTAGCCTATCTTCCTTGCCTGCCAAAGGGGGATGTTGGGTGACAGATCACATGGGCAAATAGACTTCGTGTCAGATGCTGCTTTTGATCGACTGGTAGAGACTGGCTAGGGGCCTCCCGAGCCTGAGATCAGTGAGAAGCAGTGCTGTGATCCATTAGTAATGTCTGCCATGGATGTGGGCAAGGAAAGAGGAGGCAGGCTTGTCATCTAGGTCCTTGTCTTGGGCCTAGCCTCTCCGGGACCTGCTAATCCAAATACACTCTTGTGCCTTCACCAATACCTGTGTGGGATAGTAGAGAGAATACAGACCCTGGAGTCAGCCAGCAGTAACTTCCAATTCTGTCTTTCTTCCACGCACTGGTGGTTTTAGACAAATATGACCTTTGACATTTGACATGTCAAATTTGGCAAATGTGCCACTTGATATTTGACAAGATGAACCACCCAAGCCCTGTGCCTATCCCCTGCCATCTTGGGGAGACAGATGAGTTAACAGGCAATAAAACCCCTCTGTGCTGTGATGACATAGAGTATTTTCAGAGTACTGAGTTGGGTGACCTGCCTCACACCTAAGGGGCAGGCAAAGAAGACTTCCTGGAGGAAGTGGCATCTAAGCTGGATTCTGAAGGATGAGCAGATATCAGCCTGGGGAAGGGAACAGGGAGAGATGAGGACGGAATTTGGCTAGACTCAGATCGTGTAGGGCCTGGTTGGCCTTGTTGGGGGAACTTAGGCTTTTTTCTGAGGCTAATGGGGAGCCATTGAGGAGTTTTCTACAAGGAGTTTGATTAGCAAAAAAAAAAAATGTCTTTCTGACTTCAGAGCTAGATTTGGGATGAGGGTGAGACTGGAGGGCATTTCTGAATCTAAGTAAGGAATGATGACAGCTTGTAGTAGAAAATGAGCAGAGTTGGGGGACCATTAAGAGGTATTTGGGGATTGACTGGATATGGGGGACTCCAGTTACGGAGGTTGCCGGGCCTCCATTTCACTATTTGTATGAAGTCACCTGCTCGCACAGTCATTGTGAGGCTTCGATGAGATGAAATATGTACAGTGATTAGCACCGTATGCTGTAGGTGCTTGATAAATGCTGACCATATCCATTATTTCCCAAGAGTCTGGTGATTCAGCTGGAGATGGACATGGTGAAATCAGGGCCCAGAGAAAGGGATTGAGAGGAATGCACAGCAAGTCAGGGGCATACTTGAGCTTTGAACCCAGCTTCTCCACAATTCCTAATCTAAGGTCCTAATCCTACTCTCTTCCTCTCAGAACTTCCTTCTGAACTGCATTATTTGATGTTAGAGAAAATAAGATCTCTGTGCTGGATTGAATCACATCCCTCAAAAAGATAATGTTAGAGTGCTAAGCCAGGTACCTGTGAATGTGACCTTATTTGGAAGGAGGGTCTTTGCAGATGTCATAGAGTTAAGGTGAGGTCATACTGGATTGGGATGGGTCTTAATCCAATGATTGGTGTCACCCTGTGGGTGAAGTAGAGGCAGAGAGATAGTGATGCAGCTTCAAACCCAAGGGGTTCCAAGGATCGCCAGCAACCACCAGAAGTGAAGAGAGAGGCATGGAACAGAGTCTCCCTTGCAGCTTCCAAAAAGGAGCCAACATGGTCAATACCTTGATTTATGACTCCTTGTGTCCAGGACTGTGTAAGAAGAATACATTTCTGCTGTTCTGGGCCCTCCAGTTGGTGGTCTCTTGCTACAGAAGCCCGAGGTCAATTAACATAGTTCCCTAAGAGGGGTGTCTCACTCTCAGATAGCACCAGCTACTGTCAATGTATTGGACCTGAACTCTAGGAGGACATTTGGAAAGGAGGGTGGGGGCCTGGGAGCCTGGGGTGGCACCACGGGTGTTCTTAGAGTTACCTTGACCATGAAATGGTTTCCTGAGTGTGTGCGTCAACTGTCAGTAATGTCCAGCCTGCGATAACCTTGAGGGATGACCCAGCAGAGAAAAATGTGGGCGGTGGGAAGGGGAAATGGCCCACTCATCTACAGATGAGAGGCTGCCCCTGGCTTATGGAAGGACGAGGCAGGAAAGCAACAACAATGACATAAAAATAATAATCACAACAGCAAATATGACTGCCGGCTTCCTCTGCCTTGGACTGAGCTACCTTCATCTCCCATCTAGATGACTCAGTGGCCTGCCTCTCCTTCCTATCCCCATTCTGGATACATTCTTCACTAGCCTCTGTTTGGCTCTTTAAAAAAAAATTTTAAAGTCCATTTTATTGAGGTATAATTTATATAAAATCAAATACACCCATTCCAAGTGTACAGTTCAATGAGTTTTGATAAATGTATGCATCTGTGTAATCACAAACACAGTTAGACATAACATTGCTCACTACAGAGTTTCCTCCTGCTCTTCCCATCACCTGCCCTCCTCCATCTCTACAGTCTGGCCCTGGACAACCCTGATATGCTTTCCGTTGCTGTAGACGATGGTCATTTCTAGAATTTCAATTAATGGCATCATCCAGTGTGAACTCCTTTATGTCTGGCTTTTTTGCTCAGAGTCACGTTTTTGAGATCCATCTACACTGTTGCATGGGTCGATGGTGGGTTCCTCTTTATTGGTGAGCAGCATTTCATTACATGGGAGCACGACAGTATATCCATTCATCTGTGGATGGTCATTTGGATTATTCCTAGTCTTTGCCTATGGTGACTAATACAGATAGGAACATTCAAGCATAAGACTTTGTGGACATACGATTTTTTTCCCCTTGGGTAGTTATCTAAGAGCGGAATTGCTAGGACAGATGGCAAATGTATGTGTAATGTTTTAACCTAATGTAAACAATGTACGATATGAGTTACAACTATGTCATTTCTAGAAGTGGGCACCCTAGGAAATATTTGTGACATTGGACTAGGCAGAGATTTCTTAAGGCACAGAAAGCATATAAAGCGTAAGATGCAAATAAATGATAAAGGGGACTTTGTTAAGACTTTAGTACGGCCTCTCTGTGAATGACCTTGTTGAGAAGGGTGATTCATGGAAGGGTTGAATCACTATATTGTACACCTGAAACTAATATGACACTGTATGGTAACTAACTGGAATTAAAATGAAAACTTAAAAAAAATAAAAATAGGACCTCAGAAGGAAGAAAAGGAAGGAAGGAAGGAGAGAAGGAAGGAAGAAAGGGAAGAAGGAAGGAAGGGGAAAAGGAAAAGGAAAGAAAAAGAAAACAAAAGAAAAAAGAAAAGAAAAATAGACCTTGTTGAGAAAATGAGAAGGCAAGCCATAGTGTGGGACAAAATATCTATAAATCATTGGTGTGACAAAGGGCATATATCCAGAATACTGAAAGAAGCCTTAAAACTCACAAATAAGATGGCAAATGACCCCACTTAAAAATGGACAAAAGAGTTTAACAAACACTTCACAGAAGAAGGTATGTGAGCTGTCAAAATTTCCTTAGAAAGCACTCAACACCAATAGTCATGGGGGGATGAAAATGAAAACCATCCGAGATGCCGCTGTTCACCCGCTCCAATGGCTAAAATCAAAACACGTCACCAGTCCAAGGGTGGTCAAGGATGTGGAGCAGCTGGAAAGCCCAGACTCTGCTGGTGGGCACACAGAATGGTGTGGCCACTTTGGAAGAATGCAGCTTTCTTAAAACAACTTGCTCTTGTAAAAAAGCGAGAAAAAGTTATTAACCACCCTCCACCCCCACAGTGGCTTTCCATGGCTCTAAAATAACATCCAAGTGTCCTGTGACCGACATGCTGTCTGTGATCTGGTCCTTGCCATCTTCCCACCTTGGCTTGAGTTCTTCTCTCCTGGGTTCAGTCCCTTTCAGCCATGCTGACCTTTCTTCTGATCTTGAAGCACAGGGTGCTCCTTTGCTGTTCCCTCTGCCTGGGTGCTCTTCCCGTCCTTCATACTGTGATTCCCATGATCACATCTTTCCGCAAATGTCCTCTTCTCAGAAAGACCTTGGCTGGCCATCCCATCAAAAGAGATGGCCCCCGCCCACCATGGCCCAGCCTTGTACCTTATTTTATGTACCTCTGAAAAATCTCCTATGTATTTGCTCACTCTTCACCTTCCCTCTTCCCATTCTGTCAGCCAGAAAGAAAGCTCCAAGATGGCAGGTGGTAGGGACCTTGCTTCTCTGTTCAACACTGTGCCCCATCACACAGCTCCCATTACCCATGAAGACCTTCCTAAGTGTTGAATCCTGAAGTGTCTTCTGTGGGGACAAGGGAAATGCCGCTAGTTCGTCACAGTACTGGTTTCTAACTTAGCTCTCTCTGGCTTTAAAGGCTTGGATGTACTCCTTCTCAAAGCTCATGAGGCTAAGTTCCTGGAGGGCATGACTCTGATTCCAACATCAGGCTCTAGACCGTGATGCCAGTCCAGAAAAGGCCAAGGTAGGGCCCCCAGAATGGGAGTGGCCTGAAGGGGGCACTGGGGTGTGTTGGTGAGGGCCCAAAAAGGGCCCACGTGTGACTGTAATCATTTTCTCTTGCCCCTGGGAAGTCAGCAAGAGAAATAACGTGAATTTGTTGAAATCCTCGCCTCTTTCCCACATGAAGAGAGAAATGCCCCAAAGAGGACAGAAGCCTGGGGTGGGACCCAGGGGAGGAGACTTCTGTTTCTGTGTTGGATTTGAGAGGGACCTAGGGGCTCACCTAGTCCGGTTCCCTGTTCCACAGGTGGGGACACTGAGGCTTAGGGGTGGAGGTGGAGAGGGCAGTGCAAGCCTGGTTTGGGCCTGAGGCTTTGGCAGGGCAGGATTTTACTGGAAAGACCTTGGTCCAAGTGTGGAGACAGAGAACCAGTCCGTGTGTGGACGTCTGAGAGCTTGGGGCCAGCCACACTGAATTTCGGCTTTGACTCTGCTGTTGGCTAGCTTGTGATCCTGGGGTACGATTTTCTCTCTGTGAGCCTCAGTTTCCTGCTCTGTGAAGTGGGGTTGA
>RCUC01160714.1:0-26309 GCA_003697995.1 Taxidea taxus jeffersonii | reverse complement strand
CCCCCACTCTTCTTGCGCCTTCTCTCTGGTCTTCCCTTCTACCTCCTCCTCGGCTCCTTTCCCGCTGCCCTTCCAACATCGCCAAGCTTGGTTCAGTTAAATTCTTTCCGTCCGTTGTTCTACCTCCTTCCTTCTGACCCACTTCTCTCCCCCCAGATGGGCTCCTTACCCCCGGGCTGCCCCAGGGCAACTCTGTGCAGCGTCCACTTCCGAGCACGGCTGCACACAGCCCACCAGCCAGAAGCCGGAGGGGTGGGTGTGGGGAATGCCCCTGCCTGGGCCCAGCTCCCATTGCCATCCCTGCAGGGAGTTTCACTTCCACCGCCGTCCTGGGGAGGGACCTGTCCTGTCTGTCCTCATTCCTAAAATGCCTTCTGTGGCCTGACGTGGACAAGAGACAAGCTCCCAGGGGCCCGGCACCCTCTGCAGGGCAGTCCCAGGCCAGGTCTGTCCCCAGGCCATACTTCTGTCACAAGCCAGGCACCACTGGTCCCAGACAGCCTCAGGAGCAGTGGTGGGGAAAGGATGGGGGGCCTCAGCAGAGCCTGCCTTTGCCTGGGTCTCTCTGGACCCTTAGCATCCCCTTCCACCCCTGCCGGAGGCTCACGCAGAGCTGAAGGATGAGCCTTGCTTTTGCAGCTGCTCTCTAGCAGCGTGGACCATGGGTTTGCATTCTGCCCAGCACCCCTCACCCCCGCCTGGCACCACAGAACGTGTCCCTGGCCGTCAAGATGTTCATAGGCCAGGGTTTTTCCTACTTGACAGGAAGCTCCGTGGAGGTCAAGAGGGACAGGGAAACAAAGGTAGCTGAGGGACAAATCTGCCTTCTCTGAACATACAAGGGACAGAAGGGAGTCTGGGGCCTTGGTGAATGGAGAACATTGGACTTCAGAGCCACTCGGAGAGAAGGAGACAGAGGTCAGTGCCATTTGTAAGGGAATAAGATGAGGCCCAGAGCCATTTGTTGGGAACCGAATCATCTAGAATTACTCTCAGCCTGAGACCAGTGGGGTCCCAGGTCCCATTTCTTTTGTCCTTCCTCTTTTCTTTCTTTCTTTCAAGATTTTATTTATTTATTTGACAGACAGAGTAGGCAGAGAGGCAGGCAGAGAGAGAGAGAGAGAGAGAGAGAAACAGGTTTCCTGCCGAGCAGAGAGCCCGACTCAGGGCTCGATCCTAGAACCCTGGGATCATGACCTGAGCCGAAGGCAGAGGCTTAACCCACTGAGCTACCAGGCGCCCCAGCAGGTCCCATTCCTGCCTGGGCATCAGCCAGGACTCCTGAGGAATGGGCCTAGTCTACTGCTCTGAGGATGTTTCCAGGGGACCCAATGGCCCATCAATTAAGCTTTGGGCCAGAGTCATATCTGGAGCTGGAGAAGACATATATAAGACTCACCGGTTTGTTCAGCACAGGAGTTGTAAGGGAACAGAGTGACAAGATTAGGGTAAGCAGCAGAAAGAACTTTTCCACAAGGAGGCCTGTCACCTCAGGAATGGGTGCTTATACCCATTCAATAAACCAAGCACCCAGCCCCCTGGGCACCTACTCATCCAGCCACCCAACGACTCATCCATCTAACCATCCAGCCACCCAACCGCCCAGCCCCACAACTCCCCAGGCCTTCCAGCCTTCCAGCCCCCCAGCCACCAGCTTTTATGTTGGACCCAGTGCCTAGAATCCTCTGCCCTATCCCAGTTCAAATGTCACAGCCTTAGGTCTTTCTGGGACCCTTAGGTCTTTCTGGGACCCGCAGTTGAAATAATCCTCCTCAATCGCTATTACAACCCCCCACTGTGTTCTCATCAGGGCACTTGGCTCTGTTTGAAGTTATCTTATTCTTTAAATTGCCTACGTGTTACCCCCGTCTCCCTCTGTCTAGAACGTAAGCTCCGCGAGAGCAGGGACTCTGCCTGTCTTCACCGTCACGTCACCTGCGCCTGGGATCCGTGCCAGGAATAGTCCGTGTTCCACAAGCCTCTGTTCGCAAACACTCGCAGGCTTTCCTCTGTGCCCAGCCACGTGGGACAGGGCACATGAAGTAGGAGACGGAAGAGTGGACCCTTGCAAGATGCGGGAGGCGGTGTCTGAGCTCCTATCTGCACCTGCAGAACTCAGAGAGCGAAGGCAGACCACGCCGTCTGGCGGCCCGATCTGTCCACAGAGCTCTGGGAGGGCCCAGCATGGAAGTGACAGGTGGAGGAGGTGAGAAATCAGGAAAGGATGAAGGACACAGCCTGGGGGCTCAATCGGTTGGGGGATGACAAATAGGGCAGTTTATCACACACTGAGCTTGCAATCCCTTATATGCGCCCCTAATCCTTCTAGCTAGCTGTCTATTTATCGTTTTGTTATTATTTTTTAGGATCTTATTTTTAAGTAATCTCTATACCTAATGTGGGACTTGAACTCACAACCCTGAGATCAAGAGTCACATGCTCTCCTGAGTGAGCTAGGCTGCTCAGAGCAGAATTTTTATTTTTATTTAAATAAAAATAAAATTTTTAAGTAGGGTCCATGCCCCAGTGTGGGACCTGAACTCATGCCTGTGTGATCAAGAGCCACACTCCCACGACGAAGCCAGCCAGGTGCCCCTAATGCTTTTAAATGAATGAATGAGGAGCGAAAGTGGCCTGGGAAGACAGGCCAAGGCACGAAATGGTGACGGATGAGGTGAGATGGGCATGAGTAGCCCACGGGATGGGCGGCACAGCTGGACACGAAGTGGTGGAGAGTGTTCTAGACTTTGGGACAAGGGGTGAAGCAAGGAATGGCACAGGGCCGGGCACAGTCAGGCCAGCTGTCCTCAGGCCCTGCTGCGTCCTTCGTGGGTGGAGACCCTCTCACTGGGGGCTTGAGATGTGGCTGCTTAGCATGTGACTCACACATTGTCACACTTGCTGTCCACACGGCCTGGGACCCAGACGGAGGCTTTCAGCTTCACTTCTCTGCTCAGCTCGGGGCTAGCTCAGCCATAGGCTCTCAGTGTGCGCAGAAGGAAGAGTCTTTCTTGCCATCCCCTCCATCTCCCCCTGGCCCCATCTGCACACATCTTTTCCTCTGAGTTTGGTGTAGTAGGAAGCATGCAGGATTTGGAATCCCAGGACCTGAACTTGACTCATGAACACACCTCTTTCTATGTGAATCCCGATAGCCTTCCATTCCTGATTCTCTCTATGTGATAGGAAACATGACAGCCATTTCTTCCTTACAGAGCGGTCGCTCAGAGTTTCACTCCCTGGAAACGTGGTTGCTGCCTTCACTGAAAGCAGAGAGAAGGCCTAACCTTGGAGTGACTAAAACCTTGCAGTGTAGTGATGTCCCTCTTTCTTTCCCCTCTTTACTGGAAAAACACCTCTGCAGTTTCAAAGTGATGAGTAAACAGGCCTATGGCACAAAAGCCTACAAGACAGAAGCATCGGAGAGCAGAGGGACACTTCAGATGAGCTTGTGTCCCTGGCTCTGATGACCTGCATCCAGCACTGTGAGACCTGGGAGCTGTGCCTGCAGACCCAGTGCCCGTGATGAAGACAGCTGGCTGTGGGGTACGCCGAGGGGTGACGGCTGCATTACAGTCCTCTTACAAAGGGGACCGTGGACCTCAGTTTGTTACAGGCTGAAGATGATGTGGTGACACAGCCATTGCATAAGCCGCACAACAGAGTCCCGGACAGTGGGGGCTACAGCCCGGCGGACCTTGGTGCTACTCAGGCTGTGGTGGTGAGGAGGGGAAGGCCCAGCTCCTGGCCCACTGACCAGGTGCATCGAGACCCAGCAGACCAGGACAATGAGCAGGGCTGAGGAACCATTCCCCACTCGAGGGATCAGGAGACACTTATTTGAGAAAGGTACAACAGAGTAGGGACACAGTAGTCTTCAAATAGTCGACGAGTGACACTTAAAAGAGGGGGAGAGACTTCAGGCAGAAGTGGGACTGATTCAAGGGAATGAGAGAGACCAGGGAAGCAGGTTCTGGCAAAGCATGAAGGACTAGCTCACAACAGCTCGAGAACATCGGAACAGGCTGCTTTGCCAAGCTGTGGCTTCCATGGTGCTAGAGTGGTGTTGTTGTGGGAGCTCTGAGACACTTGGCATGGGTGGTGTGTGTCTACAGAGGGTGGGTTCCAGTCCCAGCACTGAACTTAGCTAACGCTCAGCTCAGCAGAAAGTCAAGGTTCATCCCCTAAACTTCAAATACACCCTTAGTGTACAGCCGTGTACCAGCATGTTCAGCGTCGGGGACCCTGGCCTCTCGAATCTGTGACTGTCGGTGACAGTATTAGGCACCATTTGTGTGTGAACGTACCCAACTGGCACCTGAAATGAATTTTACTTTCCTGTCTACTTGATTAGACCCCGACCACAGCCCTGCTGGCGATATTAGAGTGGGATGGAGAAAGGAGCTCCAAGTGGACTCGGGTTTGCATCTCTCTGTTTTGCTCTTGCTAGCAGGGTAATTCTACGCAAGCTTCGCAACTTTTCTGAACCTCAATATCCTCAATTGTTTAATAGGGATAAAAAAAAACCTGTCCTGTGATTCTAAAGGTTAGATGTGATACATTACACACCATAAAGCAGGGCTTCAGCGCTTTCTTCTTGGTCTCTGCCCACATCTAAGAGGAACTAGCAGCTCTGCACTTGTGGTAACTCTGTTCCTCCACATCTAGCCCTGGGGTCCCAGCATCTTAGGCTGGTTTTCTGGGGTCCCCAAGCATCGAGTGTGACTCTGTTAGGTCTGGGTCCTCTACCACCCTGTCCCATAGTCAGCCAGTTTTTCACTCTCTCCTCTTCATTTGCTTTCTTCTGTTCAGATCATGGGTCCCAAGTCGGAAAGTACTGGGACTTTATCCACTCAAGTCCACCAAGGTCTGGTCCTTTTATAAGATAGTGATTTGCCCTTGAAAGCCTTTCCTCTGGGTTATATCCAGGCACTAGGCCATCTTGCCCCTGCCCTTGGTATGACCATTAGACTTTTTCACTTGTCCAAATGGCCATTCATAAACACACAGGACAATAGTGACGTGGGGGAAGGAAGAACACTGAGTGGAACAAGGGTCTTCCTCATGGGGTCAGACTCCCACAAACTCTGTCTAGGAAGAGATCATATTTAGGAGTGTTTTTGCTTTTCTGGTTCAATGAAAACAAACAAATGAGCAAACTACTGGGACCAAAACAAAAAAACAAAACAAAAAATAAGTCAAAAATAAAGATAAAACAAAAAATAAGTCAACTCAGAAATTATAAACTGAAGTAAAATATATGCCCAGACTTGTTCCTTCTACGTGTAGCAGGTAATAGTGGCTGAGGCTGAGTTGAGTCAGGGGGGGTCTAGTGACCCTCTCCCCACCCCCATAATTCTCTATTATTGGAGGAACAGGTTTTCCACCGATGGCATGGGTGACTGGCCCCTGGGGAGGTAGGTCAAAGACAGAGTTATAGATCAGAGAGAATGGATTTGATCCTTCAAACCATCCCCAAGGACCAGTCAGACCCAAAACAGACCCCCCACCTCATCCCCAACAGAGAGAGGATGCAGGCAGAAGGGGGAACAGCCAGTTTGTAAAGGGCTTTGAACACTCAGAGCAAAGCCTCTTGACCAGATGAGGAGCCTGGTCATGGTTGATTGCTTCTAAGAAAACACTGAGGCTTCATAACAATACATCTTTTTGTAAAAGCCTATTCCCTATTTCTGAGCAAAATACACAGAACTGCCTTTTCCCATTTCCCTGATCCCTCCAGCTTACCTCCTACCCAAAGCTTTCTTTCCTTCTGTAACTTCATTTTCCTTTTGAGATAGCCTGATGAGTAGTTTAATCTTATTTGACAGGGTAAACATGTCAATGGGTCTCAGAATGTGATTTTTCTGCCTCCCTAATTTAGCTCTGATACTTTGAAGACCTGCCCTTCCAAGTACAGGGAAAATGGGATGGGAAACATCAGGGAGGCCCCCCACCACACCATATCTCTCTCAAGTACACCCATGTGTACACACTCATTTCAAGCTCCAGCCATAAAACCCACTTGAATCCAAAAAAGTAAAACGAGAAGTCCCATGAATGACTTACAGTCTTTGGTGCCCAAGGGGGAAAGCTCATGCTTGGTGACTTACCAAAGAACAGCACAATCCTGAAGCACACCATGGGGCCTGGCCTGGCACAGAGGAGGGACATAGGTCCAGCTAAAGGCAGATGGAAAATCAGGGAGGAGGGAAGAGTAACAAAGCCACAGGCCCAGGGGTAGGTGAGTGACCCCGGTGATGTAGGTGGTGTTACTGCTTCATACACCAAATAGAGGAAATGGGGAAGAAACTTTAAATGTTCAAATTAGTATTTCCTCTTTGGTGAAGGGACATTATATAACTGAACTTTCTTCACCATGATGCATAAAGGAGTCAGGTAATTTATTAGTAAGCACTTTTGAACCCTCTCTGTGGCTTCAAAAAGCTCATGCTGATGAACCAAGATGGGACAAGGCTATGGAAAGATCCAGAGACTGCCAGAATTTGTGTGATTTCAGTATCATTTAGCTTGGAAGGCAGCCCAGTTCTGCAAACACTAAGATCATCCATTCCCCACCCTGCGTGACTTCCAGTTCTCCAAGTTTCCCTTCTATCCAAGGAGAAATGTGTCTGTACACTGCAATGAGGTAGAAAAGTGGAATCCTGAAAATGGTCCAAAGGATCACCTGTTCAGGAGGCACTCAGGGATTGATGAGATCAGAGTAGAATGGGCTGGAAGTTCTGAATCTGAGGTTTTAGGACTGTCAGGTTATTATTTTAAGAACTGTTCCTTAAAACATACCAGTAAAAGAGTAAACAGGCAAGCCACAGGGTGACGAGATATTTTCCATACACATGGGTGAGAAAGGACCCATAACCAGAATATAAGACTTTTAAAAAGTCATTAAAAAAAGACAGACAACCCATTGGGAAAATAGGCAAAATAACTGAATAGATAATTTTTTTCTAAACTTTTTTAGGATTATTTATTTATTTATTTGACAGACAGAGAGCACAAGCAGGCAGAGAGGCAGGCAGAGAGAAAGGGGGAAGCAGGCTCCCTGCTGAGCAGAGAGCCCGATGTAGGGCTCGATCCCAGGACCCTGAGACCATGACCTGAGCTGAAGGCAGAGGCTTTAACCCACTGAGCCACCCAGGCGCCCCCTGAATAGGTAATTTATAAAAGTAGATAACCAAGCACCAAATGAGCTAGAAAAAGAAGCTCGACTTCATAAATTACGTGGAAGTGCAAATTTAAACTAAATGAAACACTACTACATCCCCCATGAGAATGGCTAAAACTATCAAGATAGACAGGCAAGTGCTGGTAGGGGTGTAAAGCAGCTAGAAATTTTGCACACCCCCAGCGGGAATGTAAATTGGTACAACCAGTTTGAAAAACTGCATGACAAAATCTAAATGAATCATAAAAATAACTGCTGACCCAGCATTTTCACTCCTAGGTACACGCTAAACAGAAATACATTTATATTGACACCAAAAAACCTATACAAGAATGTTCATAGCAGCATCACTTCTAACAGATAGAATCTGGAAACTACTTAATGAGCCCTCAACAGAGAAGGAGGCCACATGTCCTCACCTCCTTTGAGGACAGAACATGGGATTTTAAACTGAAGCATGGAAGGTTGGGTAACATACTAGGAGGCACTTTCTGACTGTAAGGTTTTTTCCTGGAATTCTTTAGGTGAGAAATTCTACGTAGTCTGGGAAGAATTCAGCGTGCTTATTGCCAAAGACAGGAATGGAGAGTGGGAACTTTCTAACTTTTTGTGCTCTAGGTTCCCTGATTCACTGGAAGTGGGAAAACAATCTGACACTGGCAGGCACTTCTTATGTGACTCTGCTGATTGGGAGAGAGGTGGACATGGTGAGGAAGTAAAATAGGAAATGGATATCTTATCCACTTGTCTTAAGATATTAACATTTGTACATTTCCCCCTATCGTTATCTTTCTAGGAGATCTCTTAACTTGAGTTGTCTATGCCTTTGCTCAGCTGCATATCCAGAGTGTGGAGCATCAGCTCTGCAGGGCTGCAGCTAAGGTAGGGACAGGGCAAACCGTCTAGCTTGCAAGCACTTACTGTGCTTTGTGTACAGAACAGTTGAAGCCTCTACCCTAGCTGCTTCTACTTTCACTAGGTTCTGGCTTCTTGGGTGTGTGAACTCTTCCTGACTTCTCACTCTACCCCTGAACAGTGAGATGTCGCTGCATTTTTAAAGGTGTTAGTGGAATTGCCTCTCTGAGCTGAGCTGGCTGCATACCATTCTCTTGAGGAGGAAGGTGAAGTTAGAGGCTGCTGCTAGGTTAGGAATCTTCCAAGACTCAGACTGATCTTGAAATGAGATGGAGATGGGTTGGGATAGGAATCAAACCTATAATACTAAAACTCTAAGGAAAACTCAGGGCTAAAAAGAGGTGGGGAGGATAATGGGGGTGGGAAGAGAATTCTCATCCAGATGGGGTTTGTAGACTTAATAGATATAGAGCATTCCATTCCCAAATAGCAGAAGACACATTCTTTTCAAGTGTACATGAAACATTTTCCAGGATAGAACACATGTTAGGCCACAAAATAACTCTTAACAAATTTAAGAAGCTCAAAATCATATCAAGAATCTTTTTTGATACTAGAAATCAATTTCAAGAAGAAAACTGGAAAAAACATAAACATGGAGGCTAAACAACATGCTACTAAACAATCAGTGGTCAATGAAGAAATCAAAGAGGAAATAAAAAAATACCTTGAGGGACACCTGGGTGGCTCAGTTGGTTAAGCGGCTGCCTTCGGCTCAGGTCATGATCTCAGTGTCCTGGGATCGAGTCCCACATCAGGCTCCTTGCTCAGCAGGGAGCCTGCTTCTCCCTCTGCCTCTGCCTGCCTCTCTGTCTGCCTGTGCTCTCTCTCTCTCTCTCTCTCTAACTAATAAATAAATAAAATCTTAAAAAAAAATACCTTGAGACAAATGAAAATGAAAGCACACCATCCCAAAATATATGGGATGCAGCAAAAGCAGTCCTAAGAGGGAAGTTCATAGCCATACAGTCCTACCTCAGGAAACAAGAAAAATCTCAAATGAACAACCTAAACATAACCCAAAGGAACTAGAAAAAGAATAAACAAAGCTCAAAGTTAGTAGAAGGATGGAAATAATAAAGATCAGAGTGGAAATAAATGAAATAGAGACATGAAAATAGAAAAGATCAATGAAACTAAGAGCTGGTTCTGTGAAAAGAAAACAAAGTAGGTAAATCTTTGGACAGACTCCTCAAGAAAAAAAGAGAGGGTCCACGTAACTAAAATAATAAATTAAAGAGAGGTTGCAACAGACACCACAGAATACAATAGATTGTAAGAAACTACTACACACAAGTATACACCAACAAATGGGACAACCTAGAAGAAATGGATAAATTCTTAGAAAAATGTAATCTTCCAAGACTGAATCATGAAGAAATAGAAAATCTGAACAGACTGATTTCTAGTAAGGAGATTGAATCAGTAATCAAAAAATTTCCAGCAGATAAAAGTCCAGGACAAGATGGCTTCATGGGTGAATTTTACTGAACACTTAAAGAAGAATTAATACCTATTTTTCTTAAACTATTCCAAAAACTTGAAGGGGAAGGAAAACTTCCAAACTCATTTTATGAGGCCAGCATTACCTTGATAACAAAATCAGAGAAAGGGAACACACAGGCACATGGACACACACACACACACACACACACACACACACACATTACAGGCCAATATCCCTGATAAACACTGATACAAAAATTCTCAACAAAATATTAGCAAACCAAATTTGACAATACATTCAAAGGATCACACTCCATTATCAAGGGGGACTTATTCCAGGGCTGCAAGGATGGTTCAATATACACAAATCAATCAACATGATACAGCATATTAACAAAATGAAATATAAAAATAATATATGCAGAATAGATGCATCAATAGATGGAGAAAAAGCATTTAATAAAATTCAACATCATTGTATGATGTTGAATCTCAAAAATCTCAACAAGGGTGGTATAGAGGGAAAATATCTCAAATAAATGAATAAGTAACCCACAGCTAACATCATATTCAATAGTAAAAAGCTGAAAGCTTTTCCTCTAAGATCAGGAGCAAGACAAGGATGCCCATTCTCAACATTTTTTCTTAAGATGTATTATTTATTTATTTATTTATTTATTTATGAGAGTGGGGAAGGGAGAGACAGGGAGAGGGAGAGAAAGTCTTAAGTAGACTCTGCAATGAGTGTGGAGTTTGATATAGGGGTTGATCTCATGATCCTGAGATCACAATCTGAGCCGAAACTAAGAGTCGGACACTTAACCAACCGCACCACCCAGACAGCCCCATTCTTAACATTTTTATTCAATGTATTATTGAAAGTCCTAGCAACTACTAGACGAACTATCAGACAAGGCAAAGAAATAAAATGCAACCAAATTAGAAAAGAAGTAAAACTGTCACTATTTACAGACTGATATTATATGTAGAAAAACCTAAAGACTCCACTAAAAAATTATTAGAACTAATAAGCTTATTCAGTAAATTTGCAGAATACAAAAATAATATACACAAATCTGTTGCATTTCTATACAGTAATAATGAACTATCAGAAAGAAAAATTAAGAAAATAATCCCATTTATAATTGCACCCAAAAGAAAAAAATACATAGGAATAAATTTAACCAAGGAGACTTTTACCCTGCAGACTATAAGACATTGATGAAAAAATTGAAAAAGACACAAAAAATGGAAAGGCATACCATGCTCATGGATTGGAAGGATTGATATTGTTAAAATATCTATACTCCCCAAAGCAATTTACAGAGTCAATGCAATCTCTATCAAAATACCAATGGCATTTTTCACAGAACTAGAAAAAATAATACTAAAAATTGTATAGAACCACAAAAGTCCCAGAGTAGCCAAAGCAATCTTGAGGAAGAATAAAGTGGGAGACTTCAAATGATACTACAAAGCCATAGTAATTAAAACAATATAGTGCTGGCAGAAAAATAGACTTGGACCAGTAGAACAGAATAGACAACCCAGAAACCCACACTTACATGGTCAATTAATCTTTGACAAAGGAGGCAAGAACATACAATGGGGAAAAAACCAATCTCTTCAATAAATGGCATTGGGCAAACTGGACAGCTACATGAGAAAGAATGAAACTGTACCATAATCTTACACAACACACACACAAAAAACTCAAAATGGATTAAAGACTTAAATGTAATACCAGAAACCATAAAACTCCTAGAGGAAAACGCAGGTAGTATGCTTTGGGACATTAGTCTTAGCAATATACTTTTTAAAGATTTATTTATTTGAGAGAGAGAGAGAGGAGAGGGGCAGAGGATGAGAAACAAGGAGAGATGCAGATTCTCTGCTGAGCAGTGAGCCCAATGCAGGGCTCAATCCTGGGACCCTGAGATCACGACCTGAGCTAAAATCAAGAGTCAGATGCTTAACTGATCTGAGCCACCCAGGTGCCCCTTATCAATGTATTTTTGGGTGTGTTTCCTCAGGCCAAGGAAACAAGAACAAAACAAATGGGACTACATCAAACTAAAAACCTTCTGGACAGCAAAGGAAACCATCAACAAAATGTAAAAACAACCTACTGGGAAATGATACTTGTCAATGATATAACTGACAAGTGGTTAATATGCAACATATATAAAGAACTCATACAACTCAGGGTGCCTGGGTGGCTCAGTCAGCTCGAGTGACTCATGACTTCAGCTCAGGTCATGGTCTCAGGGTCCTGGGCTTCCTGCTCAGCAGGGAGCCTACTTCTCCCTCTTCCTCTGTCTACCACTCTGCCTACTTGTGCTCTCTCTTTCTCTGCCAAATAAATAAAAAAAATCTTAAAAAAATTAACTCCTACAACTCAATATATAAAAGATATGAACAATCTGATTAAAAAATGGGGAGAGTGAACAGATGTTTCTTCAAAGGAGACATGCAGATGGCCAACAGACACAGGAAAAAATGCTGAACATCACTTATCATCAGGGAAATGTAAATCAGAAGCACAATGAGTTATCACCTCACGCCTGGTTGGAATGGCCTTATCAAAAAGACACATGTTGGCAAGGATGTGGAGAAAAGGGAAGCTTCGTGCACTGTTGGGAATACAAAATGGTGCATATGGAAAACAGTACGGAGGTTCCTCAAAAAATTAAAACTAGAAATACCATATAATTCAGCAATTCCATTCCTGGGAATTTATCTGAATAATATGAACACATTAATTTGGGAAGATATACACACCCATATGTTCATTGTAGCACTAGTTACAATAGCCAAACCGGGAAGCAACCGAAGTGTCCATTGATAGATAAATGGATAAAGAAGGTGTGATATTTTTATACAACGGAATATTACTCAGCCATAAAAAGAATGAAATCTTGTCATTTTTGACAACATGGATGGACCCAAAGGGTATCATGCTAAGTGAAAGAAGTCGGAGAGAGAAAGACAAATACAGTATGATTTCACTTATACATGAAACATAAAAACCCAAACAAATGAACAGCAAAAAAACTAAAACAGGAAAACTCAAATACAGAGAACAATCTGGTGGTTGCCAGTAGAAGAGGGTTGGGGGATGGGCAAGATAGGGGAAGGAGATTAAAAGGTACAAACTTGAATGAAATATATATGATGGGGTACAAGGTACAGCATAGGGATATAGTTGATACTATGTAACTAGTTGGTGTGGTGACCATAGACGGGAGCTACATTCATCCTGGTGTACATAACATCAGTGACTCCCTCTGCTGTACAGCAGAAACTAATACAAGACTGTATGACAACTATACTTCAATCTAAAGCGGGGGGGGGTGTGTACTTAAATCCCAGGTGTCCCCATCAGCCTGGGTCAGCTGTGAGGGACAGTGGCTGCTGAGGACAGGGAACTCAGTCCCGCTTGCACGAGGTGGATGGGAGAACACAGCGGCTGGGATTAGGGGCAGCTCTGGGTGGATCCTGGAGCTGCTCATCTGAACTTCAGAGATCCCTCCAGACCGGAACCTGGTGAGACCTCAGGGTCCCTGTGTCTAAGGTGAATGAATTTGCATCTTTGGGTTGTTGTGAAGGTTCAGTGAGAAAATGTGAGTGGTGCTGCCAGAGCTTCCCGTGGCCGCAGTGGAGATGTTCCCTGGGCTGTCCAGTCAGCATCTGGAGCCTCGTGGAGCCACCCAACTCTTGAATCGGCCAGAGAGAGTGAGGAACTGAAATTTAGTTGTTCTTAGCTTTACTTAATTTAAATGTAAGCATTTACAGGTGGCCAGTGGCTGCCTCATTGGATGCTGGTAGTGGCTGGCAGGTAGGAGCTTGATGGGGGTCAGCTGCAGAGAAGGAGCCGGCCAGGAAGCCTGGAGCCCCTGGAGCCTGCCCCCCACCTCTGCTTTTACTGGCCTCATCCTTGGGACAGATTCAGAAAATGGGGGGAGTCTGTGAAGGCGGAGCCAGCTTGGGCATGGAGGTCTGCACCGGCCTGCAGGGGAGGGTCACTTGGAGGCCTCTCATCACCACACTCACCCTCCCGGCCTTCCCCAGCTCCCTTCTAGAAGCAGCTGGAGGGAACCCGAAGTGTCAGGGGAGAGAGAGAGAGAGTGTGTGTGTGGGGGGGGGGGGGGGGGGGGGGGTTTGCAGGGACCCCTTGTGGCTACTTGGACAGCCGCCCGCGCTGGGGAGCAGGTTACTACTGGAAGGTCGTTCTTAGTCCGCCCAGCTTTCATTTTTCACAATGCCCAGCCTTGCCTCCCAGGGAGACAGGCTTATACTCAGTACAGTCTCTGTGCTTCTTATTTTTAAAATGCCTCCATTGTTCTATTTTGCCACACTGCCTCGTGATTGCTTCATTGTCTCTCTGGATTTCCGGTCTGTGACCTCCTCAAAGGCACGGGCCAGGTCTAATTCCTGTCTGTGTCCCCAGGCCTCGCACACTTTGAGCTTCAAGATACACCAAGTATAACTGTTACGAGTTCCGAGGTCAGAAGGATCTGAGTTCAAATCCAGACTCTGCTGCTTACTAAGCAGAGGACCTGGGGGCAGTGGCTTTAATCTCACTGAACTCAGGTGTGCAGCCTGTGACCAGGCAATGATGACCTCTGACTTCTAGCATCATGGAGAGGATCACGCTGTTGCACACGCGACATCCTGCATGCTCACTCGCCTCTCCGCCAGAAAGTGAACCCGCCCTCCATCTCAGGAGCCGCGCACTCCCGGCGTCATCCTAGCTTTCCTGTCTCGGCATATCCGGTGGATGGTGTTTGTTCTCCTTCTGTCTGTTTGCCATTGTTCTGCAGACTACCCCGTCTTTCCTTAAACACCGGGCACCAGGGCGCCGGGAGGACTCTCCTGGGTTTCGTCCCCGTTTTCTGGCCTTCCGGCTCTCTCAGCCTCCCTCCTCCGGCAACTTTGAATGAGTTCTGTGGACCCATTCTCTCTGTACTCTGCACTCTCTCATAAGTATTCTCGTCTGTGATCATGGTCTAAGTGACAGCCTCTAAGGCAACGAGTCCCAAGCGCATCTTTCTAACACATTCTGCAATCCCGGATTTAGGGGATGAAAAGCTTACCTGGGGGGTGAAATGTAATGGGCGTGCAGGACGGGAAAAGTAAGGACACGGAGATGGGGGTGGGCTCGTGATTCAAAGGAGCAGCACAGATGAAGTGGAGGCCCCCCAGGGACGTGGCCACCTCCCCCTGCCATGAAGGAAGAAATAAAGGTGCTGAATTATTTGGAAGCTAGGCTCAGAGTCAACTGAGCACCTTCCTGTTGGGGCAACTCACCTAGAATTCACTGATTAGGAATGCCCACCGTGCTTCCCCATCTGTGTGGCAACGGGGCGCATAGAGAAAGTTCTGTTTAGACAGAACACCGGGTAACAGGATAATATGCACAGGGTCTTAGAGGCTCCTTACACTCAGTATGTCAAGATTGGACCCAGCCTCTTCCTCCCAACCTGGTCCTTCTCTGTTGTTGCCTGTGTTGGTTGGTAGCCTCACTCACCACCATGCTGTGCAAGTCTGAAACGCGGTGTCCTGACTCTGATTTGCCCCAAAGTGCAAATGAGTTCAGCAAAAATGTTCCACCAAATATGACCCTTTGGGATGACAGCTATCGTGGCTTTGTGTGTGTGAGCATGCACGCTTTGTATTTCTGTTGTGTGTGATTTCCCCACTGCCCACCCCCACAGCCAGTCTGGCGAAAGCCTAGTCAAGCCCCAGATTTCAGTTTATATAACATTCCTGACCACTGTGTCCCACCCAGGCAGGGTCAGGTGCACACAGCCTGTGGCTGCATGTAACACGTCCACCCATCCATCCGTCCATCCATCCACCTGTCCATCTGTCCATCCGGCATGGGTTGCTATCATATGCATCCCCCAGGACTGCTGGCTTGCTGAGGGCACAGGCCACATTTGTTTTGTTCACCGAAGGCAGCTTACAGAGTGGGGAACAGCTCTGCAGAAGGGGCTGGAAGCGGATGGAGGCACATTCTTTCCTGGAGTTTGGGGAAGAAAAGCATATATAATATATAATTAAGGTGATAAATTGGATTTTTTTGGGTTCCCTGTTTACCACTGTCAAGCATAATCTATTTCATGCATTTGTACAGAATGCATAAAATAGGTCAGATTTCATTTTCTGCAGGTTGCATATTTTCACCCCACTTCCCTGGGTAGACGTGGAGCCCAAATGGAAGCGGAAAGGTCGGGAGGTGTGTGTTTAGGGGAGGTGGCCCTAAAGGGTTTCGCATGTTGGGTGCAGGAGCTGGATGCCCAGGGGCAGGAACAAACAAAGAGGAGGCAGTGAGATATTTGGGGAAGAAGAGTGTGGCATTTGCAGGCACTCAGACAGGAACCCTGGCTTGGCTGCATCATCCTAGGGCTTGGGTTTTGCTCTGTTCCCTCCTCTAAGTGCTATTCCCTGCCTTCCTTCCCCTCTCCTCGTCCCCCCACTAATCCCTCTCTGCGCTCCTGTCCTCAGCTGCACATGGACCAGCAGATGTCATCCCCGATGAGACAGACCTCTCCCTTGGCCTGGCTCACCCCCTTCCAGCTCCCACCCGACCTTTCCCCTCCCGCTGCAGCCTGGCTTCTCAAGAGTCACCCGCATCCATGTCTCCTCTGCTGCGATCACAGCCCCTCGTGTCTTGGAGGGTCTGGCTTCGACTGCCACAGCTGAACCACCTCGCTCAGCATCACAGTGACTCAGTTGTGGCAGCTCCCACCCACTGAGCTCCAACCCTCTGAAAACTGGACTCCACGGCATTTCCGAAGGCTGAACCCTGCTTCCCTCGCCAATCTCCCCTGGCGTCCATCCTGACCCCTCCTGACTTTCTCCCACCTCCCTGGCCACCCCTTCTCTGTTGGCCGGAACCTCCTCTTCTTGACACTGCACGGTGGGGGACAGGGCCTCCAGTTCCGTCCTGGGCACCCTCCCCGCCCCCGCCCTGCCCCTTCTGTCCACGGCCCACTGTGCCCTAGTCCCGTGGCTTTAAACCATGTGTGGTGGCCCAGATTCCTATCTCCCGAGGTGACCGACCTCTCCTGTGGACTTCAGACAGGAATATACAGGCAGGCCCTCCGCCTCCCCTGGGGGAGCTCTCGAGCATTCGGAATGTGGCGTATCCCAAGGAAAACCCTGCCTGGCCCCTCCTCCCTGGGGATGAAAAAATACACAGACACAGACGGCCCATGCCAGCGCCCCACTGCCCTCCTCCTCCTCCGCCAGCAGTGACCCCAACAGAAACTCCAGGGTCACCCTCGCCAGGATTGCTCCCCCAGCTCTATAGGCCCCTCTCTAAAGTGTGCCTCAGAGCCCCTCACTCTCCCCATCTTCACTGCTGCTACCTCCTGGGAGCCCTCACAGCTTTGGCCCATGCTGCTGGGAGAGCCTGTTCCCTTCTTTTCCTGGCCCCCGGGGCGTTCTCCCATGCATTTCCCACACGGAAGAAAGATGTGAACTACTCAGGATATCAACAGACTCAACGTAAATACCCCTCTGCTTGAAACTCCCACTGTCTCTCTGTCATGTCCCTTTGTATCCTGTGGGACAGGCTGGGCCCTGGCTCCCCCTCTAGCCTTACAGGAGGCCACGGTCTTCTCCCTCTGTGCTGGGGATGCCCCCTGGGTTCTCCTCCTCTTCTCCCTCCTTTGGGCCCTCACTGGCTCTTCCCTCTACCTCGGGCTCCTCCTGTATGTATGTGTGTGTGTGTGTGTGTGTGTGTGTGTACAATGGTATTAAACATTCTGGAAAGCATAATGGAGGGCGCCTGGGTGGCTCAGTCAGTTAAGCGTCCATCTTCCGCTCAGATCATAATCTCAGGGTCCTGGGATCAAGCTCCATGTCAGGCTCCCTGCTTAGTGGGGAGTCTGCTTCTGCCTTTGCCTCTGCTGCTCCTTCTGCTCTCTTGCTCGCACTCTCTCTCTCAAATAAATGAATAAAATCTTAAAATAAAGAAAGCATAACAGATAACAGAAACACCTGGGTACCCACCCCCAGCTCTATTTAATTCCAAAATGTCATGTTTGCTTTAGATTTTTGTTTCCTTAAATAAAGTAGTATGGAATCATCTAAAGTCCCGCCCCCCACCATCCTGCTTCCCCTCCAGAAGTAACCCCTGACCTTGGTATCTGCCATTGCCATGTCTGTTTCTACACTTTCATGACACGTGTGTGTCCGTCCGCAATAGATAGTATTTGGGGCAAGTTGTAAGTTTTCGTAAATGGTTTTTTATTGTGGGAGGACAGGGCAGGGCTTGGGCGGTGGGTCCGTGGTGACCCACGTGGCTCTAGCTGTCACTCCCACCGCCACCAGCCTTCTATCAGGTACATGCGT
Organism: Taxidea taxus jeffersonii; assembly: GCA_003697995.1. Taxonomy (NCBI): domain Eukaryota; kingdom Metazoa; phylum Chordata; class Mammalia; order Carnivora; family Mustelidae; genus Taxidea; species Taxidea taxus. Next base: position 8,401 of record RCUC01160714.1, on the reverse strand, counting down.
CTAACTACTGATCCTCCTATGATGGCTAGGGTGCCACCTTCGACTTTTGGCCATTCTGAACGCCGCTGCAAAGAACATTTGTACACGTCTCCTTTGGCACGTATTTGTTTCTCCAGGGTAGACCCCGAAAAGCAGCATTTCGGAAGAAGAGCGCTGGGGCCTCTCCAACCTTGCCTGCGGGCGCCCGGTGCTCTGGGTGCCCCTGCTGCGAACTGGGCGCCGTCGGGGCTGCCGCTCTCGGCCTCGCCGCCAGGGGGCCCCACGCCGCTCGCCGGACCCGGGCCGCGCCCGCACCTGCCGGGCCTCGCTCGCACCTGCCGGGCCGCGCCCGCACCTGCCCGGGAGCCGGGAGGGCCGGACCCGGAGACTGCCGCGGGCGCGCTCCAGCCCTGCGTCGCTGCGGGCCGCGGCCTCAGTCCTCCTCTCAGCCAGCTCCTTTCTAAGGTGAGAGCAGAACAAACCAACAGCTTCCGCGCCTTGAGCGCAAACCGACAGGGCCCCGGGATGCGAAGACAACACCGGTGTGCTTCACGGGCGGAGAGGACAATGCTGGCATTTTAACGGATGTATTCGCTTCGGACTTTTCTTTTGGGGAAATAAAACATTCCAGAGTTTGCTTGAAGTTCTCCTCCCTAGGCCTTCACCGACTCTCCCGCACCCCCAGCCCTCCAGCCGGCTCCTGCGTTGAGTCTGGTCCGGCCGAAGCATTAATTTTATGAACTATGTCCGCATCTGCGTTTGCGCTTATTCGCACCAATGGTTCTGTACCACACACTCCGCAGGTCCTTTCTTAAGTGCCCAACGCTGTTTCCGAGATAAACCTGTGTCGAAGCCATATACCCCGTTCGCCGTCCATCCATTGTCCTTTTTTTTTTTTTAAAGATTTTATTAACAATTTTTTAAAAAATATTTTATTTATTTATTTGACAGACAGAGATCAGAAGTAGGCAGAGAGGCAGGCAGAGAGAGAGGGAGAAGCAGGCTCCCCACCGAGCAAGGAGCCCGATGTGGGACTCAATCCCAGGACACTGGGATCATGACCTGAGCCGAAGGCAGCTGCTTAATCAACTGAGCCACCCAGGCGTCCCCATTTTAAGGACTTTTTAATACATTTTTTTATTTTTTAAAGATTTATTTATTTGACAGACATACGTCACAAGTAGGCAGAAAGGCAGGCAGAGAGAGAGGTGGGGAAGCAGGCGTCCCTCTGAGTGGAGAGCCGGGTGTGGGGCTCGATCCCAGGACCCTGAGATCATGACCTGAGCCGAAGGCAGAGGCTTTAACCCACTGAGCCACCCAGGTGCCCCTGTCCTAACAACTTGTTTCAAAATCGTTCTCAGGGTCGGGCCCTTTAAACCGCGCTGTGCGTACCCTCCAGGACGGCAGACACTTTTGCTTTTTGTTCACACTCAGGTCTGAGCTCCTAGAAGTGTGGCTGGCATGTAGTCGGTGTTCGAGACGTGGTGCTGAGTTTGATGAATAAATAAGCAGCCTCACCCGTGGTCCCAGGCTGCTCACATGCAGAATTTGTCCAGAAGATACAGGTGTGAAGTGACTGGAACTTTCCGGCGAGCCGGCCACATCCCTCTCCAAAGCTATTGTACCTATTTGCATATCTTCTGGCAACACAAGAGTTCCCTTTCCCCCAGCCTTGGCAGCTTTGGTGTTTTGAGACTTGGTATGTGTGTGTCCATCCTGATACATATGTAAAATCATATCTTACTGCTATTTTAATTTGTGTTTCCCTAATTCCTTTCTGACTAGCCCCCTCCCCCCGCCCCCGCTGTCATGATTTCCTTTGTGGCTTCTGGGTTATCAGATGAGCAGAAATATGGATTGAAGTGGGTTGAAAGTCACCCTTAAGCTCTCAAGGGTACAGCCTGACACCTGCATGGGCCCAGAGCTCTCCTTGCATTCCCAGTCTCCTTCCCTTCCTGGAAGGTTTGAGCACATGTGCCGGGCCAGATCCAGGACCTGCAGGACTGAGGAGTGAACTGTGGAGGCCGTCCTCCATCACTGTCCCTGCCTAGTTCCATCTTGAGCTCCTCAGGCTCCCGTGAGGGAGAAGAGGGCGCCCTGGGTGCCCAGGCTGGCCCATTATTCCCTAGGTCTCCAGCTGGGGAGCGCCAGCCACAGGTGCTCTGGGGCTCAGGGTGCTTTGGTGTTCACAGCTGCCTGGGCTCCTCTGAGCACCTGCGTGTTCCCTTGGTGGGGGCAGCCTTTGGGGACCCGGCATCGCTCACCCTTGCTTGGCACACACCGTACCCTGCCCCTACCAGAGAACATGCCACCTGGTCTGCTTGGCTCCTGGGCACTTGACAGACTGACCACCCCTGGGGCAAAAGAAGACAAGTTTGCAGGTCAGGGGACAGACGTAATGGGAGCTGGAGGTACAACTAAGGTGGAAAGTTTGAGCTCACAGAGTGCCCTTGGCCTGGGGACAATGGGGACAAATACCAGGGCCCTGGACTGAAGGCAGCTTCGGGGCCGCCACCCCTGCGGACCTTTGAATCGGGTGAACTGGGCTCACCCCAAGACTTGAGATGTGAAGCCAGTGAACCAGCCAGGGCAGTGGGCGCTCGGGAGCCCGGGCCAGCTGCCATCTGAAAGATGCGCTTCCAGCCGGCCTAGAGGGCGAGCGCAGACTTAACAATCCCTTTACTTTCTTTGGCAAAGCATTAAAGTCATTAACTTGCAGCAAGCAGGGAAAGCAGGTTCTTACTTAACTTATATCTTCTGAAAAATCTTAAAAATCAGCCGCGGCGAGACCTTGTCTCTCTTTGGCAGTGCGGAATCCTAAAGCACCATCCTGTCGCTCAGAAATGGGGCCATTCTGTCTGGGTGGAACTTAAGACAAATGGAGCCCAGCGAGCTGTCCTCCGCTCAAAGGCCCGTGGCGTCTCCATGCTGCAGCTCGGGTGTAACCCTGACCCTTCGGTCCCTCCACCATCTGAATCCAACTCTGTGTTTTCTGCTGCCCCGGGAGGAGTTTTTAGCTCCTCCCAGCATCTACCCCCACCCCTGTGGCCACCCACTCACATTGCCCACCTCTCTAGGCACCTGACACAGACCACCAGTGGTTTAACAACACCTACCCTGTGTACATATCCCTTGGCTCTCTAGCACGGCCATCTGCCTCTTACGGAAGGTGAACTTCCTGAATCTGACCCGACACACTCTTTTCTCTTCATCACACTTGTGGACGTATTCACCCCCCCCCCCCAATGATGCATCCCCTGGATTTATCCCGCCCGGCTCTGTGTCTCTGGCCAGTGGGTCTAGTGTCACATGCTTCTCGAGTGCCCGGCGTCGTGCTGGGCGCTAGCAGCCTGGGCACGGTCTTTTGACTCCAGCAGGAAAGGGAGACATTAAACGATGAGATGAATCATAGGTGAGCTAGGGCCCACGAGGTAGAAGGACAGATGCTTTGGGAATATGTGTGAGTATGTGTGGGGGCGGTTGGCAACCTTTCCCCCGGAAAGGGTGTTAAGCTGGGACCAGTGGGGAGTGGGAGTTGGGAGCTGGGCAGAGCTGGGGACAAATGCCTCCTCGGCAGGCTGCCCTGTCGTGCGGAGAGAGTCGAGGATGCCTGGCGTGTGCATGACTGAGGCAGCGCAGCAGGCTGGCTGGGCCAAACCTCACACATGCCCAAGGTCCTCAGGCCTGTGCCTCAGCCGGCTCCCGTGAGCTGACTGCTGAGCTCTTGAGACATCCTGCCTGATAAGAAGTTCTCTGTGGACCTAGATCTTGGGCCAGGCAGATGGTCTGTGCTCACAGTGTGGTGGTGTATACGCCGGGCTGCTGGGGGCCATGCAGTATCACGGCTGACCTCTGGGGCTGGAGCCTGAGCAGCTAAGGTCAATCTTGCAGGGGCTGCGTGCCCATGGACCCGCCCCCAACAACACCCCAGCACCCAGGTCCAGGGAAACTGCACCGTTGGACAGTATTGTATGTTTCCACAGTCCTTGGGAGAGGTATGTGTCCCTGGGATGCCCCTGGAAGCCCGTGCTTGCTTTGCTTGGACTCTGCCCCGTGCGCCCTTCCCCTTTGCTGATTATCATTGTGTCCTTTCACTGCAACGAGCCATTATTGAGAGTAGGGCAGCTTTTCCGTGAGTCCTTCTAGCGAGGGTGGTCTTGGGGACCCCTACACGGGGAGAGCAGGGAGAACAAGGTCTATGGTGGAGGGAGGAAGGAGCTGGAGGAAGAGATTGGCTTCCTTGGGTCCTCACAGGTCATGGTCAAAATGGCATAGTTCTCTCTGTGGGCTTGACCTCAGTGTGGTTATTTAATCCTATTCCATGGCCCGAGGCTGCATCAGCCCCAACTAGACCTCATGAAGTTGTCTACGGGAAACGTGCCAGTTGGCGAATTTGCCTGGAGTGGGCTTGCGGAGCCCAAGGGCACATAGAACCCAGTGCAGGAGATGAGGCGTGCCCCCAACCCATGGGACAGCCACACCGAGGACTGTTTGTCCCAACTTGGGTTTGCAGCAGAGTCCCTACTCCTTATGCATCGGTCGGGAAGAGACAGTGGTGTCTTTGGTATAAAGGTAGGGGAGAATCCCAGAACCGTTCATCTTGCTGAATCCCACATACTGAAAGCTCAGAGGGGACATCACCAGTGTATTTCATGATCACATAACCATGGTGACAGAGCAAGTCAAGGGAAGAACAGAGTGGGAGAGTGGTTGAAGCAATTCAAGGAATTTATTGGCACAAAGGATTCCGTTATCAAGGTTGCAAGTAAGTCATCAACTTCAGGCCTGGACGTGCACCGTGCCACTTTCTGCTTGCTTGGGCAAGCATGCCACCTTCTCAAGAGTACGACTTGAATCCAAAATAGCCAGAGAAAAAATTAAAAGTAATGACGGAAGTGTTCATGTAACTCATTTCTCAGTCAATAGGGGACTATCATTTTGATGGAGCGTGGGGGTGGAAGCCTGTTGGGCTGGTGGCCGGGCTGGCAGGTCAGCACTCCCGGGTCAGAGCAGCACTGCCAGTCTGACGGCGTGGGGGCAGTGATCCCAGGTCCCACCAACCGCCTGTGAGTCCCAGTGCCTCGCTTCTGGGGGACACAGATGACAACGAAGTCTCCTCTCGGCTCACAAAAGACAAGGCAGTTTACAGTTAGATAAACCCAGGTTTGAATCCTGTTCTAGCTATGTGACTGGGTGTGCTGCTCAAACCCTCCGGGCCTCAGTTTACTCATACGTGCACTAGGCATTATAAGAAGACCTTGTCCTTAGGGTTGTTTGGAGGATTAAGTGAGATAATGTCTATAAAGCACTTGGCATAGTGCCTGGCGTGCACTAAGGGCTCAAATAACAACAAAAACCGAAAGGATATTAGAATTTTTAGTAAGTCATCAGACACAAAAAGACATTTGCAAGGGCTCAGTGCCATCCCCATGTGCCTCTGGATTGTCATGCTGGGTGAGGACGATGTCTGCTCTGAGTTACGTAGTTGTGGAGGGACAAAGTGACCGGATGAGTCAGCTTCGCTATTCTGGACTTAAATGCTTGGGATGCGTTTTCAAGCACAGCCCATGGCTCAGATGTGTTGGCTTTGGTGTCACATGTTTACTCTCTGGGTTCCTAGGAGGGTGGAGAGAGAAGCCATTGGAGGCTGAGTTGGTAAGATCGCCCTTGACGCCAAGCTCTGACTATGAGGGCAGACTGCCCTGTGTCACTGAAGCCAGGGGAGGTCCTGGCGGGAGGGACGTCTGGATGTGATCCCAGCTCTTTCACTGCAAGTGTGAGGCCCCGGGCAAAGTCAGCCAGTTCCATAAACCTCAGTTTATCCCTGGAAAGGGAAAAATACCTGATGCGCAGAGTGGTTGTAAGATAAAATGATACAACGCGATGATGTACATAAAAACACCTGCCCTCTGGTAGGGCTTCACAAATACGATTGTGACTAAGTAAACAAAGTACAGTCATGAACAAGGGCGAAACACATTAGTGGTAATTGGTGGTGTTTTGTGACAAAATGATCCTGGGAGACCAACTCAGTTTCCTTCTTGGAAAGAATGCAACACAGTCGGCAGAAGGTTGGACTGGAGGCTTGGCAAATGAGTGCAGTTCATTCCGGGAGATAGTTGATGATTTGGATCAAATCCCAGCCCCGGTGACATGCTCATCCCTGGGAAGATCTGGAGGGGTCTTGGGGGGCGGGTAGAGGCGCCGTGCATGAGGAATGGGTTTCCTTCCCCTGGGGAGGACAGGGGAGGAGCCGCCCCACGGGTCAGGTCCCTACGTGTTTGGGATGGCGATAGGGGTGCTGAGGAGGCTGAGCTCCAAGGGAGGTCTGGGGAGTGGCCACGATGCAGGCTGATCTCCGCAGCAGGAGGCTGTGTGCTGGGGACTCATGGCTGGGGGCCAGCTACAGAACCTGGGGCCCCCAGAGCACGGTTGGATCAAGTGGAGGCAGACGGGCCAGGCCCGGGAGAAAGGGTCTCAGGGTGGCCGGTGCCCCTCCTGTTCTGACGCCAGTTGCTTGCGCATCAGAGCACTTCTCTGGGAGAGGAGCCAAGGAGGTGATGGCTGCAGAACCCGAATGACATGGAGGGTCTTCCCACTGAACAGCCTCCATCCGGCAGGGAACTCAAGTCACACTGCCGACAACAAACATGAATGGAACTTCGGAGACATGGGGGTGTGAGTCTGTGTCACTGCAACTGTGCCCCCCAGCCGCTCATGGAAACTAAACCCTTCTGAATGTCGAGAGGTAATAGTGTCTGGCGCCATCTTGAAAAGCCACCCTGGTTGGAGGGGCGGGGCCGAGGCCCGGTACTGGCCCGCTCAGGAAGGTGAGCGTTTGATGCTGTTTGGGCCTTTCTCCCCCTCGGGATGGTGCGTCCTCATGAGAAAGTCCCAAGCACGTTCCCATGGGGAACGGAAGCTTATGGTGGCACCTGGTGCTTATTGCTCTGATGTGGTGATTCTCAATTGGGACCAATTCTGTCCTCCTGGAGGACATCTGGCAATGTCCGGGCACATTCTTGCTGTCACATTTTTGGGGGGGACATGCTACTGGCATCTAGGGAGCAGAGGTCAGGGATGTTGCTGAATACCACACAGCGCAAAGGAGACCCCACAATAAAGAGGTCTCCAGCCCCAAAGATCAGCAGTGCGGAGGCTAACAGACCCTGGTGCGAGGTGGCACGAAGGTCCTTTGTCAGTGGACGTGGCTCGTTCCCCACATCCATCACCTCAGTGAAGGCAGAATGGGGAAAGGTCATGGCCAGCCTGGAAGCCGTCGTTGCTGAATCACGTACGGAAGAGGAGGTGGGGAGCAGGAGAAACACTTGGGGGTGGGGATGAACCCAGAAGGAGCCTCAGGCTCACCTCCCAAGGTAGATGAAGGAGAGGAGCAGAGTTTTTCATTTCAAGTCAACTCTTACTTATTTAAAAACTGATTTCCTTAAGCACATAATTATATGTTTATTTCCCGGAGGAACTCTTGAGGCAGCGGAGATCTGCTTAAATTATGGGGACGGAGGCTGCACACAGGGCTCTAATGGGGTTAGAAAAATGTTCTGTCTCCTTTGAAGGAGCCTTGGGAGGAAGAGAAGGGCAGGTTCCTCTCCTGCAGTGCAGAGATGTGGGACAGATGGAGTGCGGCAAGTGCGAGGACTGGTTGTCCCACCTGCTGGGGCAAGGGCAGAGCTGAGGGGAACTCTGGGGCGCAGCTTCAAGCCTCCCGCCTCTGGTTTCCATCCTGGCAGGCGGAGGGAGGGCATCCAGGAAGTGGGCCATCCACACGCTTCCTGCCTTCACTTGAACACACGTGCACGCACACACACACTCCCCTTTGGAAGGGGCTGTGGGATGCTTCTGGGGAGCAGTAGGTGGGGTGGGGGGACTTCAGTGCCTCCTGTCTCTGTGCTGCTCCCCACATCTCTGTGGCAGCCTGTGTGCCTGGAACTGGGGGCTCCTCACACGCCCCCACCTGGCTGGGCTGGCTGGGGACTGAGGGAATAGGATGGCCAACTGAGTCCCTAGCTCTGACACACCTTGGAGGAGAGGGGGAGGCATCTTACAGCCTGTCTCCCCCTCCCAGAGACATATGGCGAGACTCTGGCTGATACGATACCATGTGTGTTGGATGGGGGCTGAGTTGGATAGGCAACGGTGGAAAGAAGAAAAATGTGTCAGGAGCAGGTGCCTTAGACCTGCCTCTGGCCTAGGTGATACAGGATGGGGGTCTCAGGGGGATCCTGGCCTCCTCCCACTCTGTCTCCCCTGCTGGGACGCACGTCTGTCACAGTGTCACCGGGGCCGGACCTGGTGTGCGCCATCTCCTCCAGGAGGCTGTGAGTCATCGCGTTGGGCTGGGAAGCCTTCCCACCTAACGAAGCCCCGTACATGCAGAAGGGCACTCGGTCCGCGGTTCCTGATG
>RCUC01160713.1:0-32178 GCA_003697995.1 Taxidea taxus jeffersonii | reverse complement strand
GCACATGGGGTTCTGAGCTGGGTGTAGAGCCTGCTTCAGATTCTTTCTCTCCCTCTCCCTCTGTCCCTCCTCACCACCTCCCTCTCAAACAAAAGAAAACAAAACACTTAAATAAATAAATTAAATAGCTGAGAGGAAAACTTTCTACAAAGAACCCAACTCATAAAGCGATTTGGGGGCCATTTACCGGGAAGATTAAGATGCCGTCCCACATACATTCTTCAACCTGAATAGAAGCATAAAGTTGCATAAAGAAAGCAAGTTGCATAATGCAACAGAAATACTGGAAGTCCTCTTACAGAGATAATATGGAGATAGCTAGCTGTTACCTGAAAGGAAGGAGAGAGGAGAATGGGATAATTGAGAAACGGGAAGGATACCTCAACCGTTTCTGTTACAATGTGTCAAAGTTTATTTATTTATTTAAGATTTTATTTATTTATTTATTTGACAGAGAGAGATCCCAAATAGGCAGAGAGTCAGGCAGAGAGAGACAGGAGGAAGCAGGCTCCCTGCCAAGCAGAGAGCCCGATGCAGGGCTCGATCCCAGGACCCTGAGATCTTGACCTGAGCCGAAGGAAGCGGCTTAATCCACTGAGCCACCCAGGCGCCCCGTGTCAAAGTTTATTTAAAACAAAGAGCTGGAACACCTGGGTGGCTCACTAGGTCGAGTGTCTGATTCTTAGTTTGGGCTCAGGGGCTCCATGTTCAGGCTGGAGTTTGCTTGAGATCCTCTCTCTCCCTCTGCCCCTCCCCCTGCTTGCACTCTCCTCTCTCTCTCTCTAATAAATAGGTCTTTAAAATAAATAAAAATAAAGAGATGATGCATCTTTGGGAAAAGGTTAACATTTGTTAAATCTGGGAGCTTGGCAGATGTATTTATTTAAAATTTTCATTATAATGGCTGCATGGGGTATCTTACAGAAAAATTCCAAGTAAGTAGACACTGCCCACCCCTCCAGGAGGTGGCGCTAAGCCCTATCCATCCCAAGGGTGGGACTTCGTGACCCACTTCCAGAGACTTGACAGAATGAGGAAAGAAAGAAGCAGTAACCATTCAGGGGAACAATCTGGCAGACAGATGCCACCTTCAGTAGGTGACAAAAGTTTAACCTCATCAGAGACGTTGTGGGGTATCACATACCCGTGACATGATGGGACCAGACACTTCACTTCTGTGGCATCCTTCCCCAAAACCCATAATCCCTGTTAATCACGGGAAAACAGGAAGCGGACCCATCCTACAGGACACCTGGCCAGCACCCCTCCAGACTGTCCGCCATTAAAAAGAAGGAAAGATTGAGAGGTTGTCACAGACCAGAGGACACGAAGGAGACGTGGCTACCAGAGGCAACACAGTTGCGTGGACTGGAATGTGGAACAGAGAGAGGACATTGATACAAAATGGGGTGAAATCCAAATTTAGTCTGGAGTTGAGTTAATAGCGATGGAGGTACGTTAGTTTCTCAACGGGGATGGATGTACCTTGGTTGTCACGTAAGATATTAACCAGAGGGGGAACCAGACAATGAGGATGTATGAAAACTCTCGGTCCTGTCAATGCAACTTTTCTGTACTTGTGACATTATTCCAATAGAAAAGTTTGTTTGTTTGTTTGTTTAAAGATTTATTCATCTGAGAGAGAGAGAGACAGCACGAGCAAGTGGAGGGGGAGAGGGAGTAGCACGCTCCCCACTGAGCAGGGAGCAGACGTGGGGGGCTCCATCCCAGGACCCTGAGATCATGATCTGAGCTGAAGGCAGAGGCTTAACCGACTGTGCCACCCAGGCGTCCCCAGAAGAGTTTATTTTTTTTAAAAGAAGGACTCTATGCATCAAGAACCCTGCAATTCAAATGGAAACCAACAAGGGGTCATCTGCGCCTTTGGGACTCACGACACATGATGAAAACACAGCGGTCCCTTGTTTCCCCATGCAGATGAAAAAGGAAGCGAGCCACGGAACTCCATTTTTCAGAAAGCCGAAACTAACCCTAACGTGGCGAAAAAAAAAAAAAAGGCAGCTTACTTTTTCAGCTCCTTTTGGATGGCAAGCTTTCAAACCATGATCCAATCCCCCGCCCTTTCAACGGAGGACGGTACGTGTAATGGAATCCTTTCTCGGTGAGTCGGGGTCACTGGTGAGAACATCAGCTAGTACCTGATGCCAGGCCAAGAATGGGTCTGCCTACAGTTCTTGTCACCGTGGTAGGGAGCTGGGGACGCAGATGCCACCCATCACAGCTAAGAAATGGCTCAGAAAAGGCCCCAAAGGATGGATGTGGATGAAGATGTCCTAACCTCAGGTAAGCTAGCCCCCCGTAGAGGGCACCTTGCACCTTAAACAAGCAAGTTAGCTGAGGAGGGCAGCCGGCTGCTGAGTTTCCCGTGTGTCTGTTAGTTTCCTCTTTCACCGTTAGTAACAGCCTCTCCTGTCATCGGCTGAACTTGCAGAGCGTGTCCTCTGGACATGGCCAGAGGTTCTGACCTGAAATGAATTGTCAGCTAACTCATCTGAAGCAGAAGTCTGACTGAAGAAAAGATACCTTAACGTCCAGACTGGGTCCCCCTTCCCCTTGGAAAGCATGTAAAGATCTGTACTTCATGAGGGCGGGGTTTTGCAACTTGAGTACCATTTAGACTTGGGGGCAGATAATCCTTCCCTGTGGAGGACTGTCCTGTGCACCGCAGAAATATTTAAGCTTCTAGGGTGGCTAGAGTTAGCAAATCAGGATTCAAAGGTCTCCGTTAAACGTGAATTTCGGATAAATGACAAGTCATATGTATGTCTCTTGCAATATTCATAGCATCCCTGGTCTCCAGCCACCGGACGCCATGTGCCAGACCCACCCTGGCCTGAAGTTCTGACAATTGAAAATGTCACCAGGCATTGCCCAGCATTCCCTGGGAGGGGGTAGGCAAAACTACCTCCGCTGGAAAGTCACTGATTCAGGATAACCCAACAGAAGGCCACCAGTCCCAATCTCTTTATCTTCACTTTCAGAGCTCATCTGAATCCATCTGGAAAAAGCACCAGCCAAATAATTGAGCAAACTCTTCTGCACATCTCACTTAAACATTCTGAACATATTATGTATTCTGTTTTTCTTTTTAAACAATTTATTTATTTATTTATTTGGGTGCAAGCAGTGGGAGGGGCTGAGGGAGAGGGATAATCTCAAGCAGACTCAAGCAACCAGCCAGGCATGGGGCTCGATCTCATGACACTGAGACCATGACCTGAGGCGACATGGAGAGTTGGATGCCCGGCTGACTGAGCCACCCAGGCCAGGTGCCCCTTCTTTATTTTGCTTTTTAATGTCCCTCGGGATGGATTCCCTCTAGGTTTCCATGCCACGTAAATTCTTGGCTCTCTTTCAGGATTAGCAGGATTAATCTCTTTCAATCAGATTATAGAAATTATGTAGCCTGCCATGTTTTATTCTTCCTTCACAACTAGAAAGCTTCGAGGTAAAATTAACACGTGAGGGTGCAGAAATCACCTAAGCTCATGTGGCTGATGTTCCATTCTTTTAAACAAATGTCTACATCACAGCTTCTGTAAGCACCTATGTTTTAAACGCTTCACAAATCTTAACTCCTTGAATTCCTCTAACTTCCTAATTACCTATGGGTTCGCACTATTATCCTCCTTTTCAGGATAAAAAACTGAGTTCCTTTTTCAGGTGTTTTTATGGATTATTTCCTCTTTCATCGCTGTCCTTGTTTTACAAGTCGGCCCCCTCCAATTCAGTTGGGCAGCTGGCCGGACTGAGCTACGGGATGGCACACGGAGACCACTTCCGACCCTCAGCCTCACCTGTCTCTCATTCCCACGGCCACCATAGCCACCAGCACTTGTAATTTCTCCTGGGTGCCCTCCCTGAGCCCAGCCTCACACCCATGCACATGCCTCTTGTCTCCCATCTTGGCTTCCCTGGGAGCCCCAAGATGTGTGACAGTAGGGGACCTTGCTTCAGAGCCCAGAACCGCACGACCTCTAATTGCAGAGGAATTTACATGACACCCCGTGGTCCAAATATTGCACCATGGGAGATGGAGACTGGTAGATAAATTCATTCTCTTTTCTTTTTACTCCAGACTGTCCAGAGATGCAGCTTTTCAGAGGCGGTGCTATGAAATAAAGCCGTCGGCAGGTACTTCATGGCAACCAGCCCAGCTGTGTCTGCTCAGGTGCCCTTCCTCCTTCTGTCTCATTCTTTTTCTCTTGCTTCTGCTCCCGGGGACTGCTCTTGACAAAGCAGCAGCAACCTGCTATTGTCAGGTTTGGCTTTCTAAGGACTGCAAACTATGATAATTACAATTACCAACCAAGATCACACTGGATGGAAGCTGATCTGGTTCTTTCCGTTAACTTCAAAGTCGGGACTACTTATCCGGGCCCAATAGGAATCCAATTCTGGAACGTTCTCCCTAGTGCGGCTCTTGGGGTCAACCCTGTGATCTTGACAGCTGAGGACACCAAGACCCAAAGAGGGAAGGGGATTGCTCAAAATCGCATATGCCCTGTCCGTAGTGTGTGAATATAGCACACGGCGTCGGATTTCCATAACCCATTATTTCATCCTGTGCTTGCAAACTGGGTCATTAGCACTGCTGTCCCCATTTGATGCATAAGACATAGAGGCTCAGAAAAAGTGCAGTGAGATGTTCAAAGTCACCATGCTAGCAAATGGAAGAGTCAGGTTGACACTGGTCCTCCCAGCTAGGTCTCTCCCTAGCTGCCTTCTGGTGGTCTTGGGAGCCAGGCAGAAAACCAAACCTGGCTTCTGGAGGAACGCAGGCTTTCAGTTCAAGCCCCAGTCCAGCCACTGAAGAGCTCTGTAACCTTGAGTTACTTAATTTCTCCAGGACGATTTTTTAATCCTAGAAATGGGGATCCTAGCATCTACACCTAGGGGGGCTATGAAAAGGATGTGAGATACTTTATCTCCAAAAACAGCGTCTATATACAGTAAGTGTTTATTTATTTATTTTTAAAGATTTTATTCATTTATTTGACAGACAGAGATCACAAGTAGGCAGAGAGGCAGGCAGAGAGAGAGGAGGAAGCAGGCTTCCCACAGAGCAGAGAGCCCGACGTGGGGCTTGATCCCAGGACCCTGAGATCATGACCCAAGCCAAAGGCAGCAGCTTAATCCACTGAGCCACCCAGGCGCCCCTACAGTAAGTGTTTAATAAATACTAGCTAGCGGGGCGCCTGAGTGGCTCAGTGGGTTAAAGCCTCTGCCTTCGGCTCAGGTCATGGTCCCAGGGTCCTGGGATCAAGCCCCACATCGGGCTCTCTGCTCAGCAGGGAGCCTGCTTCCTCCTCTTTCTCTGCCTCTGACTACTTGTGATCTCTGTCTACCAAATAAATAAATAAAATCTTCAAAAAAAAATACTAGCTAGCATCTGTTTCTGGAATCAAAGATGCCTTCCCGAAACAATACTAGCTTCTCTTCTCGAGGTGCTTACTAAGCGCCAGGCATGGTGCTAAAGGTTTTCCATAGAGGGAATCTCTCTGACCATCGTAACCTCACTGAGGGAGGGAAGATGAGGAGAATGTCTGCTGCCCCCTCTTATTTCTTGTTGCCTCTGCCAGCAATTCATAAACTTCCGTCATTTATGTACCCTTGTTGGACTTTGCCGTATCTGTGTACCAGTTTCCATTGTTTTTTAAAGCAAACTCTACCCATAATGTGGGGCTCCAAATCACAGCCCCGAGATCAGGAGTCACACACTCTACCGACTGAGCCAGCCAGGTGCCACGCCCCGCATGTGCACCAGTTTTAAAACTTAAATTTCTGGTGTAGTTTTGTCCTAAGCAAGAACACTATCAGATATTAGGTCTGAGTGCTAGTTATAGTTTTCCTTATATGTATTAAAACATACACATCCACCATTAAAATGGAAAACGTTATTATTTAAAATATCCCAGAGGGGGGAAGATAGGACAAGACTGGAAAACACTACAGGAAGAAATAAGATAGAACAGTATTGGGAAAACATTAATCATTCTGATTCTAATTCTAACATCAATCTAATTTTCCGTGTCTTTGATGCTTTCATAATAAAATAGTTTTCTAAAAAATGAAGTAAAACACAGTTGTCAACCCAGAGGTGGGGAAGAGAATGTTCTTTTGTGGAGACCTAAAACCATGTCACACTCCCCAGTGGGAAACACTAGCCCATGATACCCACTAGAAGGTCAGAGTCACGGGGACAGATACTCGGGCTTCATTCTTTCACATGGGCTGCAACCCCTGTGCTTCGAACAACCAGTCACAGAGATAAACCCCCAATGAAAGTCTGCTGAATGGATGAGTGAAGGATTATCAAGCCTCTTACCTTCCTCATGGTCTCCTTGGATGCCCTGACCTGCTAACTCTCTCCAGAAAGGGGGTAATCAATTAACTTGGAAATCTGTACCCCAACCTGACTAGTGCTGCAAAAAGAAGCCTTGTGGGAGGAGCTCCAGCTGTTTTCTCGTTCAAGGCCATACCATTTGGCGTCTGTGATCATGGAAAACATCTAGGAAGTCTCAGTAACTGTCCACAATCACATTCAGCGGGCACCAGACATTGTTTGCTAAATGCGGCCAAATGGATTCCGTGCTGGGACTAGGCTATTGGGCTTTACGTATTCGGTCAGAGTCTCCTAACCAGATGCCGTGAAGTTGTACAACCAGTGTCCCAAGTGGCTTTAAGTTCCATCAGCCTGGGAAAAGAGGAAGGACTGAGGTGGTCTCAGGAGCCAGAAATGACCCTGTGCTTTAGTAGGAATCTGACGTCTACCTGCAGCCCAGCATCCTCTGTGCCTGTTCTAAGCTGCTGGGAAACACATCCTCACCCACTCACACCTGCAGCTGAACAAAATGCCACCTTCCCTCCGAAGCTACTCTCTGGGATATTCTGGGATCGCATCCGGGTACCAAATTAGGTGTTTCAATTAAAGGTTGAATATACTCCAAGTCTAAATCTATCCGGGAAGATAGAAAGACCTCGGTGGGATCGCTTTTTGTGTATATAATTAAAAGACAGTAAGAGTATGCTGCTTTATCACGCAAAGCAATTACAACATCATTTCTCTTTTCCTTTGCTGGAGTATATGGGCCAAATTTCTATTAAATATCTGTACATCTTTTGAATCTTCTTATGTATTCAGTTTAACTTTTTTGAATATGGTATCAATAAGAGATTATATGACTAACTTAAAGACCCAAAATAACAGAAACAATTTTTTTTTAAAAAGTCTGAGCGATTAGAGCGGCAGTTCTATCGGCTGCCACAAAACATAAATACAGATATTGGGTTTCTATGCCCCTAAATCTTTATTCCGGAAATCGTTTTCTCTCTTGCTTATCGGAGGGGAACAGCCCTTCACCTCATTTCTGTGGATCTTCTTGAGAAATGAAGTGGATGCTGGGATGGTGGGTCAGCAATCTCTCCTGAGCTAATGTTCCCTATGATCCAGGGTCCCATGCTGTACTGAGCCAACTGGACCACCCAAGGCCAAGCTGAGGACAGATCTGTCCCAAGGCTTGTGTAATAAATGAAACCTAAAGCATCCTTCCAAGGAAGTGATCAGCAGATAATTATCAGTTTAAAAATTCTACATGGAAGGCGTTTGGGTGGCTCAGTTGGTTGAGCGTCTGCCTTCTGCTCAGGTCATGATCTCAGGGTCCTGGGATGGAGCCCTGCATTGGCCGGCAGGGGTGTGGGGGGGGGGTGGTCCATGCTCAGTGGGGAGACTGCTTCTCCCTCTCCCTCTGCCCCTCCTCACTGTTCACACACTCTCTCTCTCACGAACTTGCTCTTTCAAATAAATAAATAAATCCAATCTTTAAAAAAAAAATCCTACACAGAAATAAAGTAGAAATGGCCCACAGTCAAACGAAAAGGTGCTCACTCTCACTCCTGTCAAGGCAAGAAAGGTAAAAATGGTCCTCTTTCACCTCTCTGCTGGTCTGCTGAAGGAGCTTCCTCCCAGCACCCTTTCACTCCATTGTCGCAGACGGAGCAATCTGTTAAACACAGAAATCAAATTGTCTTTCGGCTTCTTGCAAACTGGCTTCCCAGTTCACTCCACAGATATATTTAAATACAAACTGTAACATACTTTAGCATCAACCCAATGTACATGATACAGTGCTGCAACTCTCTGCATTTACTTTCATGTTAGCACACAGGGATCTGTCTTTGTAGCTGCTATGAAGGGCCAGCCTGGTCCTTCATTTCTTTCTTCTCTCATTAGTGAGTACTTAGGTAATTAGCAATTTTGCACTGTTGCAATACAGCCGAAGCGAACAGTCTGTGTGTGCCTTCTTGTTTTACTTGGGAAGTTTGTCTTAAGGAAGATACTGAGAAGTAATTTTATAAAACCTCCAAAGCCACGGCCAGGGCTGCCCTTCCAAACCAGCTGAGAGGGTGAGGACCCTGCACCCATGCAGTGCGAGAGCCCCGCTTCCTCACACTTGGGCCAGGGCTTGCTTCTCCACGTCCTGGACTGTCCACGCCTGTGACTCCCATCATTCTTTCAGCTGGTGAAAGAAACGCTCGTGTGCTCTTGAATTGTTTCTCTAGAGCCCGTCTCTCTGCATGCTCTCCATTTTCTGCGTGCGAAGGGTGGAACTCTGAATCGACAGCTCCCGTGTCTGAGTTGCTCTTCTGCTTACCATCTTTCCCGCTGCGTGCTGCGGGGAGGTGGCGGCTCTGTCTTCCAAGTCACAAAGCTGTCTGGCGGTGTCCGACACCTGCCTGCACATGCTCGCAGAGAGGCGGGAGGGGGCGGGGAGGCTGGGTCCTGGCTGCACGCGCCGCAGGGAGCGCGGGGGCCCAGCAGCCATGGGGGCGCCGGGGCGGCTCCTACATGCCGGGCTCGTGGGCGTCCGGGCTCCGACAAGCGCACCCTGGCGTCGCGTATCGTCAAACACTCACCGCTTCAGAAGTTCTCCAGCAGGGACCTGCTCCGGGACAATCTGCTGAGGGGCATAGAGTTCGGTGTGCTGGCCAAGATCTTCATGGACCAGGGGAGGCTCATCCCAGACGACATCATGACCCGGCTGACCCTTCAGCAGCTGAAAAGCTCCCCCCGGGGGAGCTGGCTGCTGTGCGGGTTCCCCAGGACGCTGCGGCAAGCTGAGGCCCTGGACAGGGTTTACCACATACACCTGGTGATGAACCTGGACGTGCCCGTCGAGGTCATCGGGCGACGCCTCTCGGCTCGCTGGATCCATCCGCTCGGATCCGCTGGATCCGAGCAGTGGGCGCGTCTACAACCTCAAATTTAACCCGCCCCAAGCGGTCGGCGTGGACGATCTGACTGGCGAGCCCCTGGTTCAGGGTGAAGATGACAGACCCGAGACACTCACCAAGAGGCTGAAGTTTTACGAAGACCAAACCAAACCCGTCCTGGACTATTACCGGGGAAAGAGGGTGCTGGAAACCTCCGGAACAGAAACCGACAGGATCTGGCCCTGCGTGCATGCTTCCTGCAGACAAAGGTTGCAGAAATGGACCCCAAGCTTCGGTGGCTCGGCGAGGGCCAATGCTTTTAATTAGCGAGATGAGCAGAATCGCTTCCTCCTTCCTTTCAGAAGTTCCTTGTTCTAAGGCTCCACCGTGTGTGAACTCCTTGAGACTCATGGTAGTTTCCTTTCTGTGAATTTTATTTTGGATACTTTTTTTTTTTTTAAGATTTTATTTATTTACTTGACAGACAGAGATCACAAGTAGGCAGAGAGAGGGACAGACGGAGAAGCAGGCTCCCCGCTGAACAGAGAGCCCAATGTGGGGCTCGATCCCAGGACCCTGAGACCATGACCTGAGCTGAAGGCAGAGGCTTAACCACTGAGCCACCCAGGCACCCCTATTTTGGATACTTTTAATGCCACAGGAGTTTCATGCTGAGATTTGTCTTTGGAAGCTGCCTAGTGTGTTTTGTCCAGCTACCGCAAAATTAAAAGAGCAAGGGGTAGTAATCTGACTTTTCCTCAGGAGGGAAAAGCAATTGGTTTCATATTTTTCTGGAAAAGTAGAGGAGGGAAAATGACACTAATTTGGGGACAATATCTCATCAGAGGCTTTTGTGCAGCCAGATGCCAAAAAAGACATTTCTGGCACATGGGACATGGTTTTGTGAGAGACCGTACCTCTAAAATTCCAGATAAAAATAACTGGATTTTCAGATTCCAGGCAGGAGGCAAATTCACTGCTGCCTTTAAACTAAGAAACCTATCAGGTGGCTGGCTAAGTTACATTTATTTTGTTGCAAAACATACTTTCAGTTTACTCAGAATCTTCGAGTTGCTATAAAAATGTATCAAGTAACATTTAGGAAAATATTACTTTGATGGGACTTGTTTTCTTCTGAGGGATATAACTGATGTTAGAAATTTACATGATGATACAAGCTCTTGGATTGGCACCAAAGTTGAATGGATGTTCTTTAATGGAAAATATAACTGACATCTTAACATTTTTAGAGGTTAGGAAAGGTTCAGGGGTTAAGAAGTGTGTGCTTTAGGATCTACTTGATAGTTCTTTTTGATCATTATGACTTGAAGGGTAACAAGTCTTTTTTTTTTTTTTAACAAAGAAGAAAAACTGGTGACACTACATAAAACACACATGCTTTGTCATTAGGAGATAGAAATAGATCCGGCATACCTGGTGGGAAATTTCCTTGACAAATACAGGAGTCATAATTAATAAACAGGTGTAGCAACAAAAAAGTTTTCTTTTTTTTTTTTAAAGATTTTATTTATTTAGTTGACAGAGATCACAAGTAAGCAGAGAGAGAAAGGGGGAAGCAGGCTCCCTGCCAAGCAGAGAGCCCGATGCGGGGCTCGATCCCAGGACCCTGGGATCATGACCTGAGCTGAAGGCAGAGGCTTGAACCCACTGAGCCACCCAGGCGCCCCACAAAAAAGCTTTCTATGAGAGGTAAAAAGGACCAGGAAAGTGAGTTTGCTGAAGGCGGAGTTCTTTATTTCTGATGGAAGAAGGTGATACCTGGGAGCATTCACTGACATCCTCTCAAGGGGAGAAGTTCTGACAGTGTGTGTAATCTGACCAGCAATTTTTAAATCCTTATTTTAGATTACTCTGTGGGGTTGGGAGGACACATGCATACCTACTGTGGCCTGGTAGGAGTTGGGGAGGTGGAGGAGAAATGCATTATTATCTTCAATGACATACTTATTCTTATTTCAGTTGGGGCTACATCAAAGGAAACAAGTTCTTGTACATGCTGTTATTTATTAACTGCCTTTGAAAATGAGGCCCATTTCATTCAGGGCACTTAAAATACAAAAACCAGCAAAGATCTCTTATGTATATGGGAGAAAAAACTTTTCTTTCATTCGGTTATATTTTTCATTCGTCGTCAATTTTTCAAAATGGACTGAGTCTTTTAAAAAGGGTTACAGAAAACATTTCATCCTTCAAAATACTTTCTGTAACGACCTGCTTGGATACTATGTGCTTTCTAGAAAAGTGAACTACTCAGCTTATGAGTGATCATGAGTCCCTAGGTTATAAAACACAAGTTAGTCTTCATTATAATAAAATTACATTTCAGAAAAAAATAGCTTCATCTGCTTATTTGGGTTACCTTAAGGATCAAATCTTTAATGTCTATGACCACTAGCTGGTTTGTTTGTGACTGCTTTATCCTCACACAGCAGAGAAATTTACTTATGCTTATTTTTCTAACTGAAGCCTAGTTGATGTGTAACAGTTTCAGATACACGACACAGTGATCTGACCATTCTAGAGAAGATACAGTGCTCACAATAAGCCTAAGTCACTATGTTATTACAGTCCTATTGACTATATTCACTATGCAGTACTTTTCATTTCTGTACCTTATTCATTTTATAACCAGAAGTTTGTACCTCTGCATCCCCTTTCCCCATTTTGCCCATCCCCTCCCCTTCCCTCCCCTTTGGCAAACACCAGTTTGTTCCCTGTATTTATGAGTCTGTTCCTGTTTTGTTTGTTTGTTTGTTTATTGTGTAAGTGAAATCATATGGTACCTGTCTATGTGAAATCGTAAGGGAGTTGTCTTTGTCTGGCTTATTCTTAATTCCTCTTCTGCTTGCTCTGTGCTTTATCTTGCTCAGGTGTTAATTTGCCTATTTTGTTCAGTTGTCTTTTGCACTGTTGGGTCTTCCTCCAGCGTGTGGTGATCCTGACCCTGGGATCTTCTAGATGGGTTGAGATTCTCCATCAGTCTGTATTCCCTGCCAGTGGGCATCATCTGCTTGGGGATATTGCTGGTCTGAATTGGATGACTCTCAGGGACAGTAAAAAAAGATAAGCCACTGGGTGAGATTTCTCTGCAATGTTCAGGTCTACCCCATTCCCCTGGCAATGGACAGCCTCAAAACACATGGCCATGCCCACCTAATTTGGGCTCCCTGGCCATGACTCTTACCTGAAGGCTGATATTCTATCACTGCTATTCAGGTCAAGAGCAGACAGAAGGGCACCAGTGAAGGATGAATCATAGGCCCAAGGGCCTACATGTTGATTGTCCTTTAAACCCTTCTGTTTCTGGTGCCTGCCACCTTTGGGGATGGAGCAGGCTTGGTGCTCCCCGCACCTTTCCAACGATAGTCTTCTGTGTGCATTTTAGATTGGGTTTTCTTGCATCAGCCAGCTCTATGTGCCACATTTCAGGATCTATCCCAATTTCTGGTTCATGGGAAGAGAAGAATCTGTAGGACTCAGTAGGCTCCTTAATCTACCATCCTGAAATGGAACCAGATTTCCTTGTCCAGCCTCAAAATCTAAATGCCACCAAACCTACAGCTGCAGCTTTCAACTCCGGCTGCACACTAGAATCATCTGGGGAGATTTAAGAGAACATTGACACCCCTGAAAATGTGACTGAATGGTCAGGTGTAGTGGGAAAGGGAACAGAATCATGCTCATTGCTATGTTTGCTGTATTTTAAGAGCTCCCGGGCTTTTATAAGTCACTATAGTAAAGTAACAAGTTGATTAACTGAAAGCACCAGCCTACAAATCTGTGTTCAGCAGAGACTCAAGACCACCAGACCCTCTCACCAGCTGGAACTTACATCACAAAAGGCTCTGAGCCCCTTCCCCCTTTTTCCCTCCGCCACACAGGGATATTTAAGCAGTGGATATTTCCTCATTATTCTATCATGAGTCATTACCACGGCTACCATTTTTTCATTTTTCACTTCATCTGTGTTGCTGCTGATCAAATGTCACCCTAAGTAACTGGGTTCCCTGGCTTGTTTAAATAAACACCTTTTCTGGGGAGCGGGGGGCGGGTAGTTGGTCAAGTTCTCTGATGACTCTACAGCATTTCAACTTGGCTATAATGATGCTTATTTTCCAGTGTGCAGGTTGTGAAGCCAACTTGCAGTGAAATCAATCATAATATATGGGCTTAATGTTGTCTAATCTTCAAAATAGCTTTTGTTCAGTTCCAACTAAAAACCTGATCTTAAAAAAGTGGATTAAGTGGACTCTGAAGATTAAGTAGCCCTAAAACACAATTTGTTTCTTGGAAAACAGCTACGTTTTATATTAGTAACTGACTGACATACACTTAGATCAGCTGAAATGGCAATTGTGGGATATCCTTATTCCCCAGTTCGGCCCACGACTGAGGTCGAGGTCCCTGGTCTTTTGAGGTCCTTGCACACTTTTGGTGCTTGACCATCTAGACAAGCTTATGGTAGGTAGTGTCTTCTCCAGCAACGGGCAGGGAAACTCCGGGTATTCGGAATAAATGCTGAGTTTAAACAGAGGACGGCTGGGGAGTAGGTATGAGGAAGAAGGAAGGCACACTGAGGACACACAGAAGAGGACTTTGTTTTTGGTGGGGTTTTTGTTTGTTTGTTTTTTGTTTTTGGAAGAGGACTTTGAATAGAAGGACACAGTGGTACCACCCTCCCTTCAGCAAGTTGACAAAATCTGCAAAATATCGAGAGGCTGTAAAGCATATTCAAAATTGGTGGTGGTAGCCGGGATTTTCTGTAGGTAATCAGAATGTATGTTTAATGAGGTGGACAGACGTCCGGCTACCAAATGTGGCGATGGTCAAAGTGTAAAGCTTTGAGGATTGATCAAACATGCATCCAGTCATGATTCTATGGGTAAGGGCAGAACACACTGAGTGGGAGAAACGAAGTTAGGGTTAGATGTTGACTGGAAAGACTCGGAAGAAGAGAATGGGCAATTGCTTATTCTGTAGGACATGGGATTTGAGGGTGCAATAGATTAGAAGGAAATCTCTAGAACTAATCTCTAGAACAAGAGAATGGATGGAATTGCAATAGGAGTAAAGGAACAGACCCATGCTTATTGGTCATGAGTTCAAGTTCTCCTTTCTCAATGTTTTTATTTCTTATGAAAAATCACTCCTACTGGGACATTGATAAGAACCATTAACTGTGATAAGTGAAGAGAGGTCCAGGTACATTACTGTGAAGCAAATGAAGTCTTTTTTTTTTCCTTAAAGATTTTATTTATTTATTTGACAGAGAGAGAGATCACAAGAAGGCAGAGAGGAAGACAGAAAGAGAGAGAGAAGCAGGCTCCCTGCTGAACAGAGAGCCTGATTTGGGGCTTGATCCCAGGACTCTGAGATCATGACCCGAGCCAAAGGCAGAGGCTTAACCCACTGAGCCACCCAGCTGACCTGCAATTGAAGTCTTAATGGGGTTTCCATCCAGCAACAATAGGACTTGCTTCCTGGAGTCATTACTATTTGGAATGGCCATTTCATGAGTTCCTCAAGGTGGGAACATTGCATGCAATATGTCTTCATTGGTGATCATCTCAGAAATCTCTGGAGCACCCATGAAAATCTTTAGCAAGTTTAACAGTCTCAGAACCTTCTTTTTCTTAGTCTTCAGGAGAGTGCTCCTAAAAGTTAATACATTTAAGCAGTAGAGGAGTTTGTTAGCTCTCTTGTCACTTAAAATGCTCTTGTGAAATGCAGTAGCCAGGAACTGTCAGGAGAGGAAATCTTACCAGGAAGCTGTAGGGATTACAGGGCCTCAAAGAGATGTCAAGAGCTGGTCAGTGCTATGTCTGCATTTGAGGCCCCAGGGGAAAGAGAAATGTCAAGTCCTCAAAGACATAACAAAACAAAACTGAAACTGAAACAAACAACTCTAACAACAGGAAAAGCAGCAACACATAAGAACAATGCAAGTCCCTTTTGGGGACACTGTCCTTCTACGTGGGTGGCTTTAAAATCCTGGTCCCCATTGGATATGTTGTTTGCTTTTCTTTTTTTTTTTTTTTTTTCTTTTTAAGTGCCCTAATCCATGATCTGTAGGTTCAGGAAAGGAAAAAAGCCCTCCTATTACAACACAGGCAGCAACCTCTTCCACATCGGCTGCAGCAACTTCTTGTTAGACATGCCTCCAAAGGCAAGGGAAACAAAAGCAGAAATGACCTAGTGGGACTTCATCAAGATCAAAAGCTTCTGCACAGCAAAGGAAACAGTCAACAACACTAAAAGATGACCTACGGAATGGGAGAAGATATTTGCAAACGACATATAAGATAAAGGGCTAATATCCAAGATCTATAAAAGAACTTATCAAACTCCACATCTAAAAACAATCCAGTCAAGAAATGGGTGGAAGACATGAACAGACATTTCTGCAAAGAAGACATACAAATGGCCAATGGACACATGAAAAAATGTTCCACATCCCTTGGCATCACGGAAATACAAATCAAAACTACAGTGAGCTAACACCTTACACAGTCCGAATGGCTGAAATGAGTAAGACAGGAAACAACAGATGTTGTCGAGGATACGGAGAAAGGGGAACCCTCCTACACTGTTGGTGGGAATGCAAGCTGGTGCAGCCACTCTGGAAAACAGCATGGGGGTTCCTCAAAAAGTTGAAAATAGAGCTATCCTATGACCCTGAAAACGCAGTATTAGGTATTTACCCCAAAGATACAAATGTAGTGATCTGAAGGGGCACCTGCAGCCCAATGTTCATAGCAGCAATGTCCACAATAGCCAAACTATAGAAAGAACCCAGATGCCCATCAACAGATGAATGGATAAAGATGTGGTTCATATATATAATCAGAAAGAATGAATACGTACCATTTACATTGACCTTGATGGAACTGGGGGGTATTATGCTGAGTGAAATAAGTCAATCAGTGAAAGACAAGTATATGGTTTCACTCATATGTGGAGTATAAGAAATAGCGCAGAGGATCATAGGGGAAGGGAAGGGAAATTGAATGGGAAGTCACCAGAGAGGGAGAAAAACCAAAAGACACTCTTAACTACAGAAGACAAACTGGGGATTGCTGGAGGGGAGGTAGGTGGGGCGATGCAGTAACCAGGGGATGGGCATTAAGGAGGGGACCTGATGTGATGAGCACTGGGTGCTACATGCACCTGATGAATTACTGAACTCTACATCTGAAACAAAGGATGTACTAGATGTTGGCTAATTGAATTTAAATAAATATATTTTTAAAAAGCCCTCCTATTGCCCACACACCCTTCCTCTTCTGATAATAATCGCCAAAGGGGGGACACATTCTTCTAGTCACAGTTAACAAAAATGCTTAGAGTCATCTCAGAAGACTTTAACACAGTGACTGATAGGCAGTCACAGGATAAAAATGGAGAATTTAAGAGGGCGGAGGGAGTGATGGTTGCCTCTGGTATGGCTGGTGGTGAGGTGGGATGTGGTGAAAGCCAGGAGGGAGGTCAAGAAAATGTTCCAGAAAGGGAGGTTGATGGATAACCTGCTGCCTAGGGCAAGGCTGGGCGGTGATGGGATTTTTCCATTGGTTCAGCAAAACTTTCCTCCTCACCCCCTAGAGAGCGGTCAGGAAAAGTTTTCTCGACCCAACAGGTACACGCTAGTGACTAAGCTTCTTCTGCACTGGTGTTCTGCAAGTCTTCAAAGCAACTACCTCCTTCCTCTGGCTTTTCTTCTAGGAAAGAAAGTCAATTTCCGTGCTCGGATGCATTACAGCCAGGGACTGGGGGTGGGGGGGGCAGAGTGAAGGGAGTTAACTCATCACCTCCTCCAAGACGTCTCAAGGGCACTTACCAATAGTCACGTGATTACTCTTTCCATAATCTACAGCTGAGCCACCCGCTAAGCCTTACCAGCCCCAGGTCGCTTTAGAACTGAGCTCTTGGTGCCACAATCAGCATGAGCTACTGGGTAAACGTTCACGGGAACATCTCGAGGACATGTTCGTGCACGCGTGTGTGTGTCGGAGAGCGGGGCAGGGCGGGTACCTTATTCCCAAACTTACATGTAAACATGTAAACAGCCCAAACATGCTTGAGTCTTGAGCTGCATGAAGGAGTGCGCGCCTTCCTCGCTAACCCCAGGTTCTGCACAGTTTATCGGGGAAGCCCAGCCCCAAGGACGTGCCTGCTTCGTGTCCAGACATCTGGTAAAATGCACCTGCTCCCACCTCCCTGAAGAGGCAGCGGGAAGGCACATGCGTGGCTCCCGGGAGCAGCGAGAAGCCCGGCAGTGCAGCGGGCTTGCGTGCTCCATGCGATCCTGGCGCAGGTCCTGTGCAGCCTCGCTGAGGCTCTGGGGAAAGGGCCGCTTCTCCCTGGGAATCAACTCCATGCCTTGCTCTGGGGTTTGGACTACCCTGCCCACACCCTCCACCTATTTTAGACAGCACATGACTCTGACTCACGGGGAAGAGCGAAGAACTGCCTGATGGCTTGAAAACATGCCGCACACCCACTCCCTTGGGCCGGAGCCCAAAAGAAAACTCGGGTCTCCGAGTGCCCCTGTCGCAGACCCTTTCCCCTTCTGGCATTTACGAAGAGACCCCATGAGTGAGGTTATCAAAATCCAGCAGGAGCGAAGCAAACATTTAAAAATAGCTCCCAAAGGGACAAGTGGAGTACCTGTGCCAACATGTGGGGGCCAAAAAAAAAAAAAAAAAAGTCAAGTTGTTTCTAGCTTGATGTCTTCTATGATATAGTTAGCTATGCCCAGATGCTGTGGGTGAGAAGAAGCCTAAAAGGGTCCATATCAACAGGGTCCTGAGGCCACCAAGAAGGGGCACGGAGAACCTTGCTGCAGGGGCAGGTGGCTTCAGGTGACTGCCCCAGGTCAAGGGCTCTTCCCTCAGGCGTCTTTCCTTTGCGAGGTTAATCCTCAGAAGTCGTCTTAGCTGAGAGCTCTTTTGGCAGCAAGGTCTGAAACCCACTCAAATTTGCTCCAGTAAATTTTGTGTTGTGTGGGGGAAGCAGGGAGAAGGGAGAAAGCTCACTCTCTGTAGGGAACAATGAGGGATTGAGGAATCGTTAATGAACCAGACCTCCATAGGGGCAGGAAGTGGTTCATCAGAAGCCCCAACAGCCAGAGAACCAGCCTCTTTCCTTAGTGCAGGCTCCCTGGCTCCCCTCTTGTGGGCTTGTGGGTGTTCACACATGCCACAGTGGGTCTAAAACAGAAAATCGCTTGAGTCACTCGGGCTCCAGGTCTGGGGAGCGAAGGGAGTGGTGGGGACTCTGGGCCACTTATATAAAATTCTTCATTCGTCCTGTCCCCTGTTAAGCTTGCTAGAAGCTCAGTTATTCTAAGTAGAACCCCACAGAGAGCTCCAGGATCTGGAGGTTGGCCAGCGGTGCTCCTAAAGGGACCCTCCTGGGAACATGTGTGATCTTTGACTGCAGGTCCCCAAAGTCTGAAAAGTCCCAAATGCACCCCAAGTGACTTATTCTTAGAAAGTCACAATTTCCCCCTCTCTCCTGTGTGCTCCAGAAGCCCACCCATTGTAAAATGTGAAAGCATAGAGTTTTTTAAGGGTTGGCAATCATTTCGAATTTCAAACCCTGCGGGCCAAGCAAAACATGTTGTGCCTCAGATATGTCCCGTGGGCGGCTGGCTTCCAGCCACCGGTGCCCCGGTGACACTCCTTCTGTTCCACGTATCTACTTCCTTCTGTTCCTCAAATGTACTGGCAAATTCTGTCTCCGTCTCTGAGTTCCGAATCCCTAAAGAGTAATTTCAGTGGCTGCTGCCTTGCTAAGCAGCCATCGCTGGTCCAATGGTGGCTCAGGTGGCCCTTTCTAGAAGTTGTAGGTGATTGCTGTTGACACTGCCAGATTTGGGTTCCTCTTTGGATCACATTCTCGGATTGAGAAGGGAGCAGAGGACCTGTCTTCCCCGACCTTTCTAATCCTTCCTATAAGTAAAAGGAGGTGGCAGTTGGCAGTGATCCCATGCCCTGTGAAAATTTCCCAGCATGATTTGGGGGGGGCGATTGACATCTGAGAGGAACTGTGGTGGCATCTTCTCCACCGATTGCTTCTCAGTCAGGGTTTCAGAGCAGACTTGAATATGGGCCATCACCCCAGCTTCTTGTGTGGTCAAGATGGACTCTTTCATTTTTTTTCTTCACATTTACAAATGACACTCCTCCTCCTTTCCTCACTGTTGCTTGGAGATAGGTCGATGCCTGATGACCACTCCTGCAGGACCAGTTCCAGAATATTTTCTCACCAGTAAAGAAGAACCTGATGGCTATCAGGTTCTGAGGGGAGCTGCTTGTCTTCACCCACTTCTCGTTTTCATAAGTGAAGCAGAGGGCTGGTGATGCTGCATTTCTCTCTAGGCTTGCTTGGTCTGATCACATCATTTGCATCAGGATCCAGCCTTTTCCAAGTCTCCATAGACTCTGCTCAATCTGTGTATTCTGTAAAATGCTGCTTCTCAGTCTTATGAAGATTTCTTTTCAAATCTCCCATTTCTGGAAGGCAGCACCAGTGTCCTTTGTTGCTCTTCCTACCCTCCCACAGCAGAGCAGAGGACAGCCTGCTTGACTGGGGCCCGCACACCTAAATGTATGGCTCACCATTAGTAAAAGTCTCTAAAAACACAGGCAAATATTGAATGAAGAATAAGTTAGGCTGGCTCCTTTCGGTTTGGGGCAGAAAAACTCCAGGGAGCCCCTAGGAACACTGTGGCATTATTTTACCTTTCTGAGGGGGAATCCTAGACCAGGAATCCCTCCATGCTTGGAGAATACTCCTAAGAGTATGTATATGTTTTCAAGTCCCAATTTATTTTCAACCCCAAACTCAGGATAACCACAAAACACAAACAAAACCCCAAAGATCCTAGAGCAAGCCCCAAAGCCTTGGTTGTGGTCTGGGAGCCTCTAATCTCTAACATTTCAAAGGATTATATACTGGGGGTGTCTGGGGAGTCCCCTTTCTGCCTTTTATTTAGTACTGGGAAGGAACCTGAAGCTCAAAAGTGTACACTGGTGTAGTGGACATTTATTTATTTATTTTTAAGATTTTTATTTATTGGAGAGACAGAGAGCACAAGCAGAGGGCAGGAGCAGAGGGAGAGGGAGAAGCAGGCTCCCCACTGAGCAGTGAGCCTGATGCAGGCAGGGTTTTATCACAGGACCCTGAGATCATGACCTGAGCCAAAGGCAGCTGCTTTACCAACTGAGCCACCCAGGCACCCCTAGTGTAGTGGACGTTTAATTGTCTGCCAATTCCCCCCCACCCGCCCCCCGCCTCTGAGAACAGCATACTGATTTTTCTTTGAGCTTGCACTTCCAGCGGTGGCCCCCCTAACATCTGCTGTGACCTGGGCTCCAGGCTTGGGCACCACGTCTGCAGGGGCTGTGATGGATTCAGAGATGAGCATGGGTCCCGAACTAGGCGTGTAAGTCAGCCCTGACATTTTTAGAGCTGGAGAGAAAGAAGTGTATGACTCGGGGATTGCTAAGCTGGTGGATGGAGCCCCTTGTAGGGAATGCCAGCCCGGGAAGGAAACTAACACAGTGGAAAGCGTGGCGGAGGGAGGGAGGCAGTGAGAGTGTCCTTCACGCACTGTTGAAAGCCTTGGATCTAAATGGGCTTGAGATCGCCTGCCGAACTTTCCAGTTACAATAAATTCCGATTTTCCTTTAAGCCCAGGTCAAGCTGGGCATGCATTTCATAATCAGAGTGCGTGGGATCGATACACCCAAGATCCCATAATTCCCACATGCCCCTCCCCCTTCATTGCTCAGACTTTGTCAACTGCGTTACTGTATGTGAGAGTCCGTCCCTGAGCAACCCTGGCATTCGCTACTCCTTAGACGTGAGTGTTCTTGATCATCCTACGTAATCCTTCCTGCACCATGGGGCTGCCAGGGTTTGGATCTTCTCATTAAAGCATGCAATCCTCTAGAAACCTGCTCATTGAGCTGCTCTTGTGAGCTCCCCAGGGCCTGGAGATCCTTTGGAAACAAATGTCACCTTTCCAGCCATCTGCCTCGTGGCACATGGCTGTCTTCTTGCTAGCTCTCTGTTGTGTTCCTGCTCCCGTAAGCGGAACTCTCTTGCTCTAGGGAAGAGTCAGATACACCCATCGAAGCCTGGGTGGCTGAGCTCCAGGACAAATGCCAACTGCTGTCAGAGCGTATGAGTCCTCATTCATCAGCAAGAAACAAACAAGACTGCAGGTGAAAACTACTTGGAGGCCACTGAGTGTTACCAGGACTCTGCGTTCAGGTGGAGTATCACCACCTGCCCCAGGGCGGACGGCTGGAATCTCTTGCCAGCCCAGCACCCTGCTGGCTGCTTTCCTGGGCTCTGGTCTTCCGCTCCTCTGCCTGGGCCCTGGGAAGACGAGGTCTTTGGAGAGTCCGTAACATCAGACATTTATGGAAAGGGGAGAGGAGGGACCGGAGGGAGAGAAGGACAGGGAGATGGGAGGGGGACGAAAATATCTTTGCTGTAATCATCTCAATTAGTTCAGATGGGAAATCAGACTGTACCTTAGACCTGAAGATAGTGATGGCGGAGAAAATGTAAGGACTAGAAACTATTCGTGCTGTTTATTTTGGAAATTAGGCTTTGAGCAAATGTGTGCTACCAGAAGTAATTTTTTGTATTAGTATTGGGAAAGACAGAAAATTCAATCTGTACAAAAGTATATTCACCAACAAAGTAAAAACCTCTTCCCATGCCGACCCCCTGGCCCTCTCTTCCTTCAGTTGGCAGGTTTGTCTTTCCTTCTAGGAAATACACGCATATATTTTTATATTTATTTCACAAAAGAGATCAAACTAAACACGCTCTTAAAATAACTTCCATGTGGGGCGCCTGGGTGGCTCAGTGGGTTAAAGCCTCTGCCTTCGGCTCAGGTCATGATCCCAGGGTCCTGGGATTGAGCCCCGCGTCGGGCTCTCTGCTCAGCAGGGAGCCTGCTTCTCCCCCTCCTCTCTCTTTGCCTGCCTCTCTGCCTACTTGTGATCTCTGTCAAATAAATAAATAAAATCTTTAAAAAAAAATAACTTCCATGTTTTCTTTCTTTTTTTTTTTAAGATATTTATTTATTTATTTATTAGAGAGAGAGAGAGAGCACAAGCTCAGGCAGACAGAGTGGTAGGCAGAGGCAGAGGGAGAAGCAGGCTCCCTGCTGAGCAAGGAGCCCGATGTGGGACTAGATCCCAGGATGCTGGGATCATGACCTGAGCCGAAGGCAGCTGCTTAACCAACTGAGCCACCCAGGCATCCCAACTTCCCTGTTTTCAGTTACTAATAAGACCCGAGGCTCTTTCACAGAAACACAAACAGGCCTGTCTCACTCTCCAGTGGCTGCCTGATCTCCCACTGAAGGCTCGTTTCCATAACCAGTCCCCATGCCTGGATGCTAAGGGTTTCCTCCGTTTTATTTGTTTATTTATTTATTTTAAGATTTTATTTATTTGACAGATAGAGATCACAAGTTGGCAGAGAGGCAGGCAGAGAGAGAGAGAGGAGGAAGCAGGCTCCCTGCCGAGCAAAGAGCTCAACGTGGGACTCGATCCCAGGATGCCAGGATCATGACCTGAGCAGATCGAAGGCAGCTGCTTAACCAACTGAGCCACCCATGCGTCCCTGCTCTGTTTTATTTTTAACAGCATTTGCTCTTGCAAAGAATACTATTTCTTGATGCATATCTACAGTCTGCAGTCCTGATTGAAATTGCCAAGTCAATGACTCTGTGCACATTGCTTTTTTAAAATATGTTATTTATTTATTTATTTGAGAGAGAGAGAATAAGAGCCAGCATAAGCAGGTAGAAGAGCAGAGGCAGAGGGGGAAGCAGACTCCCTGCTGAGCAGGGAACCTGATGTGGGGCTCGATCCCAGGACCCCAGGATCATGACCTGAGCCGAAGACAGATGCTTAACTGACTGAGCCACCCAGGCATCCCAGCACTTTGCTTTTTGATAGATGATGGCATATAGTGTTTTATTCATTTACACACACTCACATGTACCAATCAACAGTAAGACTCTGCATATTATTAAAAACCTAAGGGGCGCCTGGGTGGCTCAGTCAGTTAAGCGCCTGCCTTTGGCTCTGGTCATGATCTCAGGGTCCTGGGATCGAGTCCTGCATTGGGCTCTCTGCTCTGCCAGGAGCCTGCTTCTCCCTCTCCCTCTGCCTGCCGCTCTCCCTGCTTGCGCTCTCTCTACTTCAAATAAACAAATAAAATCTAAAAGAAAAAAAAAAAAGCCTAGAGTAATTT
Source organism: Taxidea taxus jeffersonii (assembly GCA_003697995.1). Classification (NCBI taxonomy): domain Eukaryota; kingdom Metazoa; phylum Chordata; class Mammalia; order Carnivora; family Mustelidae; genus Taxidea; species Taxidea taxus. Next base: position 8,637 of record RCUC01160713.1, on the reverse strand, counting down.
TGGCTTAACCACATGAAAGTTCACTCTTCCTTTTTTCAACCAGCTCAGAGACTCATCAGCGACCCAGGCTCCTCCTTTATTCTGCTGTCATGTAAGGTGTGCGCCTTCTATCCTCAAAACCACCTCATGGGCCAGCATGGGTCTGTGGGGGGCTCTGCACCCCAGGCCCACATTCCAGGCAGCAGGAAACAGATGGGGGAGAACAGAAGAGGGAGACACCTCCTACAGGAGTCAGCCCCGCCAAAGGAGCCTTCCAGAAAGTTCCACGTAACACTTCCGCTACATCTCACGGGTCAGAACCAAATCACATGACTGTGCCTTGAGATAAGGAGGCTGGGAAGTATCTGACCCGCAGTGAAGCCTGCCAAACAATTAGGGTTCAGCTTCTAAGAGGCAGAAGAGGAGGGGGACAGCTAGCCTCTCCCACACATCATTATAGGCAGACCTCAGAGATATTCAATTCCAGACTACCACAATGCACCGAATATCTCAATAAAGCAAGTCAAATGAATTTTTTGGTTTCCCAGAGCATATGAAACTTATGTTTACACCATACCGAGGTCAACTGTGTAATAGCATTATGTCTAATAAAGCAACATTCCTACCTCGATTAACGTTCTTGCCGAAAATGCTATCCTCTGAGCTCTGGGCAAGTTGTAATCACCAATCACCATAACAGACGTGATAACCACGGAAAAGTCTAAAATACTGAGAATTACCAAAATGGGAGACGAAGGCACGCAGTGAGCAAATGCTGTCAGAAAAGCAGGTTGCCACAAACATTCAATTTGTAAAAGCAACAACAACAACAGAAAACACACACACACACCCAAAACCCAATGTCTGTGAAGCGTGAGATGGTGATCTCTGGACTCCTCTAGGTAAGTTCCAAAATGCTGCTTCTCTTCCATATTTAGCAGGAAGGGCTAGAGGCTATCCATCTAAAACAAACAGTGGGGGCGCCTGGGTGGCTCAGTGGGTTAATGCCTCTGCCTTCGGCTCAGGTCATGATCTCAGGGTCCTGGGATCGAGCCCCGCATTGGGCTCTCTGCTCAGCAGGGACCCTGCTTCCTCCTCTCTGCCTGTCTCTCTGCCTACTTGTGATCTCTGTCTGTCAAATAAATAAATAAAATCTTTAAAAAAAAAAAATAAAAATAAAAATAAAACAAACAGTGAAGCTCCCTCACCTTCTTATGTCCCTACTAATATGAGCATCTGGACGTCCCAGTTCCCTGGTTCCCATTCCATACTCCCTTCCTGTCATAGGATAGCCCTTTCCTGATTTGGTTCCTGCCTTCCAGATCTGTCCCTGCTCCCATGCCTCAATGTCCCTGCTTTCAACCAGCTGTGAAGGCTAGTTTTCACCTCTAGTTCCCAGATCCCGGTTTGGCTGTCCCCTTCCCAGCTTTGGACCTACCCCCCCCACCAAGTGAAAATGGTCATTTCCAATAGACTGCACACACCCATCACACCCATCACTCACACACACACACACACACACACACACACACACACACACACATCACCACCACCACTAAAACCGAGAGTTCAGATAATCTGTCCTTAATTAGCCACGTGAAATGATCCCTTCATTCTGTTCTCAAGAACTAACCACCTCGTGTGTGCAGGACAACGGCCCTTCCAGCAACCTGACTACAATAACCAGTGTTCAGCCTGGCATGGGGACTGGGAATCATCAGGATTTACTGTACCTATTTATGGATAATCTGTACTCAAATCTAAGTGTGGGTTGGTGGCGAAGAAAAAAACCACAGTCTTTATAAATTCTATTTTTTTAAAATACCGAGGTTGAATCTGTACAGTAGCCGAAGGAGGGCATGACAACAGGAGGAAGAAGGGCTCCTGTCCAAGTGTGTGCTCCCTCTGCTTTCTTCCCCTGCTCTGATCCCAAATGTGCTTGGCACATCAGTACAAAAGTGTCCCAAAATAACGCTCTCCCTAGGCGTCTCTATCTCCGCTCCCTTCAGTGGAGTAAATGAGTGTCTTGCCGGTGGCTACCCTTCAGCTGAACTTTCTGCCTTCCAGAAATAGAGCCTGGCTGTCGCCGGCTAATCCCGGTTCCTGGTGAGCTGTCCCCACAGGGAGGGGCAGGCTGCGGCCGCTGAGTCTTACATAAGGCAGTCCACGTGAGGACCATGCCCGGCAGAAGCAGGAATGCACAGGAGGGCCTCCCAGCTGTCCTGGGGCTCTCTGTGCCCCACCTGTGAGCTCCAGAGTGGGTCCCCGTGGGTCACTGAATCTCCGGTTGCTTTTACTGCAGCTCTGCTGCTGGTGAACCAGGGAATCTGAAGGAAGGTATCCTTCTACTTGCTAAATCCTGATCAGGAAAACAAGACCTTTGGGAGAACAAAGGTCTTGAACCTGCCAGAGGGTTAAGACCAGAACCCCATCTTCCCTCAAACCATTGTGAAGAGCACGTTTCCAGAGCTGAGTGTGTTAGGTGCCCCATGGATGGTAGTTCCTGAGGCACTGAATCTTGGAACCAGAGGCACCTTAGTAAGAAAGACTGTCCAAGGGGCGCCTGGGTGGCTCAGTCAGTTAAGTGGCTGCTTTTGGCTCGGGTCATGATCCCAGGGTCCTGGGGTTGAGTCACACATCGGGCTCCCGGCTCAGTGGGGAACCGGCTTCTCCCTCTCCCACTCCCCTGCTTGTATTTGTTCTCTCACTGTCTCTTTCTGTCAAATAAATAAATAAATAAAATCTTTTTTAAAAAAGAGAGAGAGAGAGAGACTGCCCAGGGCTACCCTCTCATGACTCCAGTCATGGGACATTGGGGGAAGTGTCCCACAGACATCCCACCGAACCCCTCCTGGGGAGCACATACATGGAGAGAGCAAGGGAGTAGTTTGGAGAGCAGCCCCAGATGTACCCATTTCTACTCCACTTCAGACAAAAGTCTTACTACAAAACTCTGGAAGGAATGGCAAAACCGGATGTCACACTCCTGGCCTCCATTGTGGAAAATTGAGAAAGGTCGCACACAGGGAGGGAGCGTGGTTAAGCGTCATATCTGGGGAATGCAGATGCGGGTGAAACGTGTGGTGGCCTGGCAGGTACTTTCCAGCCCCGAACTCCAGCGGCTCTGCGATTCCATCTGCGCGGCCATGACCGCTTCGGTAGGTGGTGTTACAACGTCAGAAAGGAGAAGGTCATTCACACAGACCTGCAGCCTCACTGTCACAGGCCGGGCCACCAGCCCTGCCAAGGGGAAGTCTGGCCACCGATTCCTTGCTCTGCAGGCCCCAGATGGCAGCTCTGAGAGCCAGAAGATCCCCGAAACTGCCACAGGGTCCCGTCCCTCTGACGCGGCTCTCGTTAGCCTACGAGCAGCTTCTAGTGGAGCAGCTTCTAGTGGAAGCCCTTCTTCCTCCTTGAGGCCAGGCACAGGGGCAGAAACACCTTTCCAAGGGGATCACAGTCCTTCCCGTTATGTGTCATTGTATAATTCCCACACCTTCTTACTTCCATACGTGGTTGGGCCTTAGCAGAAGGCCCTGAGCCATGCAGGGCTGATGTCATTACCCACACCTCACACCCAGAAAGAAATGGTGTCGGGGTGGCTGGGTGGCTCAGTTGGTTAAGCGTCCATCTCTTGATTTTGGCTCAGGTCATGATTTCGTGGTCCTGGGATTGAGCCCTGCGTTGGGTTCCATGCTCAGCGTGGAGTCTGCTCAAGATTCTCTTTCCCTCTGACCCTCCCCCATTTGTACACTCTAAATAAATAGATAAATAAAATCTTAAAAAAAAAAAAAAAGGGAAGAAAAAGTGTCCCAGAGAGCCCAAAGACCTGGCCAAAGATCAGCCAATGTTTGTGGCAGAGCTCCCCCCCTTGCTTTTAGGTCTCCCCTGGCATACCCTTTCATCCTGCAAAGATTCCTTGTGGGATCCCAGCTGGACAGCAGCCCCAGGCCAATGCCTGTGGGGGTGATGGATTCTATTAGCTCTCCCTGCCTCCATCTGAGCATACCATTCCCATCCTGCCTTGGGTCGGAACATCTCTCTGAACTTGAAGATTTCTATGATGGCATGAAAGCGTCCCCTGAATGGACCCTAAGGTGTGCATTTAGGTAGTCCCTGGAATTCTGAGAGGAAAATCATTAGATGAGCAGCAGAACTGGAAAACACCCAAGGAACCACCCAGCGCTGTCTGCACCAACGAGCAGGATGAGGCAGATGGCTTGAGGCATATGGACCAAATCCCTGGCCTGGCTGGCCAGTGACCAAAGGGGACCAAGACCCTGGGTCTTCTATCTGCTCTTTCACTTAGGCTGCTGGTCCTCTTCTGATGACTTAGGTTTTTCAGTTGTTGTTTTTTTTTAAAGACTTTATTCATTTATTTGACAGACAGAGATCACAAGCAGGCAGAAAGGCAGGCAGAGAGATGGGGGGAAGCAGGCTCCCTGCTGAGCAGAGAGCCCAATGCGGGGCTCGATCCCAGGACCCTGAGATCATGACCTGAGCCGAAGGCAGAGGCTTTAACCCACTGAGCCACCCAGGTGCCCCTCAGTTGTTTTTTTAAAGAAGGCAAAAAAAAAAAAAAAAAAAAGACCAGGAAAAAAAAACAGCTACAGGCAAAGTCATAAATCCAATGTTGGAATTCCAACAACTAAAACCTCTTCCTTTTCTATGATAAGATCCTGCCCTTTCTTTATTCATTATACCTAATGCAAACACTGGAAAACGTCAACTAAGGTAAATGGTGTTTTATATGTAAAGGTATCTGCCTTCAACCATTCAGAGGCGTTTTTCTTCAAGTAGATGTGAGGCCTAATTCCTAGACAATGCGATCTCCTTTCCCAGCTGAGACCAAACGTCCAAATGAGCAGCATGAACGTCATGCTCAGTGCAGAAGGTTTTAGAATTCTCAGGAATTTTCTTTCGCATCTATGGGACGTTCTTTTGCAGGTGGCAGTGAAACGATTCTCGGTCTTGGTGAAATTGAACTCTCAGCACCTTCTCTAGAAAAGCCTGCAAAAAAGGAGTCCATTGTTCCTCACCTCCCCTTGGGGGTGATTCACAGGATGTTGACCACTCATGCAAACCCACCGTGACGAAACGAGCCTCAGATGGAGAAACTCTCAGAGCTGCGCTTGCTCTCAACCATCAAGAGAGCAAATCGGTCTCCCTTCAAGGCCTGATCAATGGCTCCAGTGAGGTTTGGTGGCAAGTCCCCTTCTTCCTCCTCCTCCTCCTTGTCCCAGTCTTTGGGCCTGTTTTGCTGGTGCTAGCAGTTTTCTTTTAAAGCTAAAAGAAAAAATAGCTAGCGATTTTCTTTCAAAGATGGTTGCACAAAGAAGGAGAAGGCTGAGTCTTAGTAGGGGACAGAGGTGACTGGAGTAGTGAAGGCTTTCATTCTGTGGTAAAAGATTTAAAAGTTCAAGGTAAACACCTGGTTGAGTCACCCTGTCAAGGGAGACAGTAAGCCTCCGAACAAATGATTTGTGTAAATGACCCATTTCCAGAGTCTCCGGTGGGATGGGTGGAGAGGTGGAGAAATCAGGAATCGGGAAATATCTTCAAGAGAAGGAAGGATGACCATGGATGGTTGTAGGGAGAGTTCTTTGGGGCTCATTTTCCACCAGCTTAACCACGACAAGATGTAATAAGGCCAACAGAGGATGAATGACCACATAACCAGTGAAGCTTATGCTCAGGGCTCCTCGATGGCCCAGACTCCTTCTAAGGCTTCCTAGCTAATTTTCTATTTCAAAGCGGTTTCCCTTTTCTTCAAGAAGCCCCCTTCCCAGGACTGAATAACTTTCAGTCTCCTAAAATCTGGAGTTGCCCCAGAACGTGCCACGTAGAGATTCTGAGGGGCAGAATTGTGAGTGCAGGCTGGTCTGATGTGGGTCACAAAGGAAAATGCTGAGAGCTGCTGCCTTTCCGTGGGTGTGCAAGAAGGACCACATCTTTCTGTACTTTATGTGAATCAACCTGATTTTCCCTTGGAAGCCCCATCCTATTGGCGCGTGCGCACGCGCACACACACACACACACACACACACACATCTCTGAGGGTGGCTGTCCTGTACATTCTTGAGACTTGGCGGTTCCTGCCAGGACCCACAACCCCAGAACCAGTGTCCTCGGGCCCATCATCCAACCATCTCCCATGAGGACTGGCCATTTCCTTAGGAACCTGGACTAAAAGACAGGCGCATTCCCCTCTCCTGGGACCCACAGACCTCTTTCCTCTTCTGCTCCAAGAGAACCTCCTCTTTACTAAGCAGCTTCCTCCAAAATACAAGCCTCTTCTCTTTCCTGCTCTTTTACAACAATTCACGTTTGGCCAGCTCTCCCCAGAGTGTGATGATTAACAAAGCAGATGTTAGTTAGGGTTAGGGTCAGCAAACTTCCCCAGGAAGAAAGGAGACTTTGCATTTAGTCCCTTGAGTGCAGACACAGAAGGAGAAAGAAAACAGCACATTTCCATATGAAAACAGAATGGTTATTTCTGGGGTGCTTGGGTGGCTCAGTTGGTTAAGCATCTGCATTTGGCTTAACCTTTGGTCCTGGGATCGAGTCCCCTGTTGGTCTCCCTGCTCAGCTTCTCCCTCTGCCTCTCTCCCTGCTTGTGCTAGCTCTCTGTCAAATAAATAAATAAAAGCTTTAAAATAAAAATTAGAATGGAATAGAACGACTGTCTCTACAAGACCACATGTCATCATATGCAACTTGTCTTGCCTCCTCATTCTTCCAACTGCTGGAAGAAAAGGCTCTTCCAAACCGGAGAAGAAAGCCCTTTATGAATTCAGACGGGCAGAGAAGACGCTCCCAAGGAGGACTACAGGTTCCATAGAGAGGAGCCCTGGTTTCTGGGCATGATCCCAGGGCCAGCAGAGGAGTCCCGTGGGGCGTACCCAAGCACTGAGTGGGGTTGGCCCAGCTATAAACCACATTTCTTTTCCAGCTTTCTACTTCGTGAGTCAATTCAGCAAAAGAGCTGCAAATATTGCCTTAAGGAAATGTTACAAGGGCAGTCCTATTGCCTCATTTTCATGGTATTTCATGTGGGTTTTTTTTTTTTGTTTTTTTTTTGGTTTTTGTTTTTTGTTTTTTGGTGACTCTAGAGCCATTACGACATCTCTTATCAGATGGTTTGCAGCCAGGTGTAAAATGGTATCTGTGCACAAACAGCCACTTCGCTGCTCCTGACGCCCAGAAGTGATGGAGTAAACCCTAACCTCTTCTTGCCCCTTTAGTTCCCAGGACCGCCCCCAAGGGCAGGAGAGCTCGCACCATGGGGACCGACCAGCTCAGTGTGCAGGGGCGGTCAGGCCATATTGCAAATAGTCCAGCATAAAGAAATGGGTGAGTCGAGGTCGGCATGCTGTGAGTCTTGCTTGTTGGTTGGTTTTGGGGACACAGCGTCCTGATTCATGGGAGTCCCTCCCATTGACAGGACAAGCAAAGGCAAGAGGGGGTCTTGCAATCAAAGACATGAAGGAATTAGATTCGGTAATGAAACAGGTCCTTGAGGGAAGACTGAGCCTTTCCTAGGCTTCTTCTGGAAGGTTCTGTGAACTCTGTGGTACAAACCCAGTTGCATGTCTGTGCTCCTGAGGACCGACAGCCTCTGGTTGAGGCTGGGATGCCACAGACTCACGGGCCCAACACTCTGACTTTGATGTCCTTAATTCCCCTCATGTTAACCAGCTTTATGTCAAACACACACGGGGAGCTGAGTAAGCAATCCTCAGTGGATTCCACCTCTCTCCATGTAGCCTGCAACTCGCATGCCCACGTGAATTCCTCCTGATCAGCTTGCTGACGTTGGACACTGATTCAAGCATCCTTGACACCCTTGAGTTTCTCACATGATCATTGTTCTGTACCTCAGGAAACCACTGGAAGGCTCCCTCTGCCTTTGGCCACAGCACCCCCACATTCAGCCGAGGAAGTTCACCAAATGTTACTCATCAGAATGCCCCTGTAGGGCTGGGGGCAGTTACTCTTGGCATTTTAGAGGCCACAAAATACACTCTCTTATGACACACAGGGAATGAGAGACACTAACAACTCTGTTCAGGACTCAGGGCTGCACATGACCCAAGACGAAAAATATTACTGAATTAGGTGGTCTTTCGTCATTTTCCAATGGACCCATTCTTCAAAGCACTACCTTCTCTAGAAAACCTTTCTCAACCACTCCAGTCCGTGGTGACCCTTTCCAAGACCTGCCCTCCACACACCAACCCATCCACCTTCCCAGCTCCTAACACATTGTATTTGCAGGTTACCTTGGTCTTTAACACATCCTCTTGATACAATCAGTCATTATTAATGGATTATATGACCTTCCCTCTGGAACATTTCCTCCTTAAGGAAACTCTTGACTCCCAGCACCATGCCTGGTCTCAGATGGGGCTGGAAAAAGACTGCCCAGGGACCAACACTAGCCTGAAGGGCTGCTGAGGACAGTTAGCTAATACAGACGTAAACTGGGATGGGGCCCCTCAGCTTGATTCAAAAAAACGTGCGGGAAACCCGGCCCAGGTACAGCCTCCCCAGTGGCCTCCTGTGTCATAAGCAAGGAATAGCCAACTGCCTCCCCACGGCCCTTGCAGGAGTCTGGCTGGGCACATACCATCTGTGAACTGCCCTCTTGGCCTTGCA
>RCUC01160712.1:0-48950 GCA_003697995.1 Taxidea taxus jeffersonii | reverse complement strand
ATAAAAAATAAAGTAGCTATAAACACCCTCTTAGAAATATCTGCTTGCTTTATCTTTACTTTATCATGATCCTCCAAATGTGAGATTAAGCTTTGGGAAAGAACATAGAAGGATTTCTATATGCATTAGAGGGAATGTAACTGTAAACCTAAGCCCAGTTTATTATAAATCTATTTTTAAAACCTTAATAAAATCCATTAACATGTTCTAGGATTCCTTGAGCCAGCATCTTGCCCAATTTTCTTTTCTTTTTTTTTTTAAGACTTTTTATTTATTTATTTAAGAGAGAGAGAGAGAGATAGCAAGCAGCAAGGAAGAACAGAGGAAGAAGGACAAGCAGACTGCTCTGAGTGTGCAGCTCGATGCAGGACTCGATCCCATGACCCCTGAGATCATGACCTGAGCTGAAATCAAGAGTCGGAGGCTTAACCCACTGAGCCACCCTTGTGCCTCACCCCCTTTTGAAATTTTGTTTATTAATTTTCCTTTAACACTTTGTTTTACCTTTCACTGACTGGAGCTCTTATCACATGTGCCCCAATGTTAATCAGCCTTGTTTAACGTCTACCTGTTCTTCTCAATCACTAAACTTATGTTACACTTATTTGAACATTCAAACACCAATGTTCAGAAAATAAATGATCAAATTATTAAGCAAACAGTTCTCTTGTACTCCTGATTTCCAAATTTCAGATAAGATTCTATTAATTTTTGAAATAGAGGAAATCAAACTTATCCATTCCTTGGCAACTTTCGATTGCTTGGACTATTACGGAAATCTTTTAGGTGTCACTCAAAAAGAAGTTTTATTTAATTCATACACATTAATAAAACTTCAGAAAATCAGCCGCAGCCCTGACACAGCTGTTTTAATTTGTCCAAGTTGCCTTCTTGTTCTCATTCACTTTATTCATAACCACAAACCTCTATGCTGATTTTTAACCTGAATGCTTAGCCTAATTTTTCGTTTTTTTATACACTTTTAGACTACTTATTGCAGCAAGGTGAGTTCTCTGGAAGCAAACACTGAGAGTTTAAAACATAAGGTATGTATCATGGGTCAGCACCTCTACATTGAAGGGGAAGGAAGCAGCATTACATATGGCTAACACTAAATAGTGAAGGACCACCCATGACACCTGATAGTTCTAACTAGTTAGTTCTAACTAAACAGGAAGCTCTGAATTGAGTACCCGCTGCCTTATATTGAACGAAAATGGCTCAGGCTTTCTACTCCACCCTGCTTAGTCATAGGATTTGGGCTGCCTGGGGTAGAGCCTGGCTTTAGGGGAAGACCACCCTTTGAAGTTGAGGCAGACTATGAAGGAGGGGTCAACTGCTGGCTGCTTGCTGACTACACTTCCTGATGCTGGCAATACGACCATACGTCTACCACACTCATCATCTTCCCACTGCTTGCAACAGAAACCCAGGCCAAACTGGCTAAAATTCCATTGTATCAGGCCAGGTGTGGCTAACGTCGAGTGCTCCATTAACACTGGTAAGAATCTGTTTCTCCTTTTCTTTCCTACTTGCATAGGATCTTCCCTGATACTGGGGAGCATGACAGCTGGCAGCGAACACAGCTGACCTAAGAGTCCTAGCACGTTTCCTAGGACTGATAATGATGAACCAAATGTTCCCCCTACGACTTGAGGTACATGAACTGCAAATGGCAAAGACTGGTTCAACAATGAAACATTGAGATGCTGTTAACCTAAGGAAACAAGAGGGATTATTGAGCAGAGGAAAGCCATAGCGACTTACTTTCCTTGACAGTCATTGGTCTAAAGGGTGATCACCTGAGCCAAGCTAGGCCAATTAGCTCTTTCTTCCTACAATTGGGCACTGAAGAATTTTATATGGGAATGTGGTCTTTCACAATTTTGTTTCTAGAGTTGCTTCTAAATTAATATTACCATGTAGCTCCACTCTTTGAAAATCTTGGTCAAGTTCCTCCCTGGAAAAATAAGGATAGGGGCACCTGGGTGGCTCAGTGGGTTAAAACCTCTGCCTTCGGCTCAGGTCATGATCCAAGGGTCCTGGGACTGAGCCCCACATGGGGCTCTCTGCTCTGCGGTGGGCCTGCTTTCTCCTCTCTCTCTCTGCCTGCCTCTCTGCCTACTTGTGATTTCTGTCTGTCAAATAAATAAAATCTTTAAAAAAAAAGAAAAAAGAAAAATGAGGATAATAATGGTACCTAGAAACAGAAACTCTTATAATTAAAGAACTAGTCTATGCAAATCAGTTGGCACAAATCCTGGCATTTTGTAAGTGACAGTAATATAAATTGTTATTTTTGTCATTAGTAGTGGTAGCAGTAGTACTAGTAGTAGTGTTGTAGAACATCTATTAAACAAACATCTACCGTGACCCCAGCAGCTTGCTATATACTATGGAGGATACCAACATAAATCAAACATAAATTCTGTGTTTAGGAGAGTCTAGTCTGGTGTAAGAAATGATGTATATTAGTTATATGCAGCATATTTTATAGTTAGTTTCAATAAACAGACTTTGAAAGTTCTAGTCCCTATAGCTGGAATGTTTCATTATTTCATTATACATTAATAAATTGCCAATTATATGTACATATATAATATATTTACAACAGGTTAAGATGAAGGGGAAATATTTTAATAATTTGAAAAGTTTTAAAAAAATATTTATTTAATATAAACCAAGTTTAGATGTATATGCTAACTTTCTGAACAGAGAAAAAAATATTAAAATATAGTCATCACAATGGGAAACTATATTCCTGCTCCAAGTAATTTTAGGGATTTGTTAGTATCTGTTCCTGGTTGAGTTCATTCAAAGTGTCATTCATAAGATTAGACAGAAGAAAATTCTTAATCTTAAAATAAATTGTCTGTTTTCAACTCATTTGTGCCATACCTCTCCCTGGCTTTAAATATGCTAATTTGTTTTTCTTGATTATAAATGGCTTGGTTCACTGCCAATATATGACCAGGCTGAATTTAACTAAGACTTCTTCAAGGCAGGGGTTATATCTTACTCATCTGTGTTTGCTTAAACACAGATCCCATATATATAAATGGTCTTCATATATTCATAAAATGGATGAATAAGCAAAAGAGCAATATCCTTTTTTTTGTTTGTTTGTTTGTTTAAGTGAAGCACTGATGCCTGTCAAGGTCATTAAGAATACCAGGTGTGATCCCTGAACCACTATTTTTCTAAAAATTTGCAAGTGATCTTTAATGAGATGAAGAATTTGTGCTAGAATGTAAATCAGCTATTTCATAGACACATAGTTTTATTCAGCTAATTTTTTAGCAAGACTTTCCTATTAAGGAAAACATTACAATGATTTATAATCTTAGCTCATCACAGATCAGTGCCAAACTTTTGCCTACCTGCTATTTTAAGTAGCATTGTTAGAGTATCTGTGGACTAAAGGACTAAAACTTGACATTACAAAGCAAATCTCAATGCAAAATTTCCTGTCTTTAGACTTTGGTGACCCGCTGAGTAGCTAGATATCATTATGAAAAAAATATTTAAAAGAATTTTTTTTTTCCTTCTCATTGTCTTCATTTTTATGGGGTACATATACATTTTTTTCCAGTTGATTTGTGAAGCTCTTTTTTTTTTTTTTTAAGATTTTATTTGTTTATTTGACAGAGAGAGATCACAAGTAGGCAGAGAGGCAGGCAGAGAGAGCAAGAGAGGGAAGCAGTTTCCCGATTTGTGAAGCTCTTTGTTATGTTACTTATTATGTTTGTCTTATCCATCAACCACACTCTGAAAACTCAGAAGGAGGTGTTGCAAGTTCTCATTTAAAACAAGCGCTTTGCGGGACGCCTGGGTGGCTCAGCTGGTTAAGCGGCTGCCTTCGGCTCAGGTCATGATCCCAGTGTCCTGGGATTGAGTCCCACATCAGGCTCCTTGCTTGGCAGGGAGCCTGCTTCTCCCTCTGCCTCTGCCTGCCTCTCTGTCTGCCTGTGCTTGCTCTCTCGATAACAAATAAATAAAAATTAAAAGAAAAATATTTTAAAACAAGCACTTTATTTTTTCAATGATATAGGACTTGGGGCTTTAGTCATTAAACCAACTGAAACTTTAGCAGTAGGAAAGAGAAGACACTAAAACAGCATGGGACTGGAAAAACTGGTTAACCTTTAGGGTCTGCCCCTAAGCACACACTATATCCAAAAGCACATGACAAGAATTGATGAGCAACAGAGAGAAATCTACAGTGACAATAGATATGAATAGTTCCCCCTAGAACTGTGCAGCGCACAGAAAGCATTTGTGCAAAAACAGTACAACTCTATGCATCACTCCTGCATTCTGGGCCACTGTGAATACCTAAGGAGTTCCAGTCAAAAGGTTGGGCACAATAGCAAAAGTATTTTGAAAATCTCAAGCATCGAGATAGACAGGCACCCAGTTAAGGAATGGAAAACTTATGGGAATTAAAAGTCACAGCATAGGGATGCCTGGGTGGCTCAGTTGGTTAAGTGGCTGCCTTCGGCTCAGGTCATGATCCCAGCGTACTGGGATCGAGTCCCACATTGGGCTCCTTGCTCGGCAGGGAGCCTGCTTCTCCCTCTGCCTCTGCCTGCCACTCTGTCTGCCTGTGCTCGCTCCCTCTCTCTCTCTGACAAATAAATAAATAAAATCTTTAAAAAAAAAAAAAGTCATAGCATAAAGAATGTAGTCAATGATATTGTAATAATCACGTGTCAGGACAGATGGTAGCTACTTTTGTGGTGAGGGTAGGGTAACACTATGTTCTATTTCTGAAACTAATGTAACATTGTGTGTCCAAACAAATAAAAAAACATTTTGTCAATTACACTCAATAGAATAAAATCATACAATAAATAGGTAAGATAGAGCAGTAACGCCTTGTCTTCGATTCTATCTGTTGGACAGCCAGCCCATTATGACAATAAAGTGAAAGCTAGGCTCCAACTCTCAGAAAATATCAGGATTTAAGAAGAAAGACAGTGTTCCAGGGTTCTAGACAAACCAGCTGGGATGTTGGCAAAACTCATGTCTATAAAGAATTAGTGGCCTAACCGTAAGCAAGATCAGGGAGAATCTATAGGTGAGATGGACAAGAGATCATTGCACGTACATCAGATGTTTAAAGAAATTATAAGAGGGATGATATTCAAAATACATTTCACAATCAGTATGACATGTTATCAACCGATCAGAATAAATACTTACCATAGCTAGGAAAACAGATCTTGGAGGATCTTGCTATGCCAGGAGTTAACTGCCTAGTTTCTGGATCTTAGCAAAGTATCAGGGCTTTGGTTCCCAAACATAGCTGCATATTGCAACAGACTCCATTTTTTTTTTTTTTTTGAATGGTGATAAATACTGAGTTCCATTCTTAGAAATTCCAATTTATTAGTCTAGGAGTGGTCCAGGTGTGGTGGTTTTAAAATCTATCCAGGTGATTCTAGTATGCAGCAGAGTGTGACAATCACTGATCTGGCATTCCAAAAATGAGAAGACCACAAATGGAAGAACACACATGTGGACACACACATACATGGGCACACACGCACATATACGTGTGAAACATTTGTTATCAATAAAATAGCTTCAAAATAGCTTGCTTCAGTTTGATCATTTCTTAAAATTTCCAGAAAAATGGATCATTGCTATGCTTTTGTATGCTCTTATTTCCCTTGTTATTCTTAGTACCCCCTCATCACCATCTCAAAACCTCTCAACACCTTCCACCTTCCAGGTTTTAGTCAATGTCAAATTTCTGCCATCTGCCTCTTATAATAGAGGCTAAATGCATTGCCTTATGGTTGACCCTTTATTTCACAAGAGTGTAAAGACATTTAATTGCCATAAGGTATCACCACCATCTATGAAGTCATATTTTGCTTTCTTAAAGATTTTTAGTCAAGAAACATCCTTTCAGTGAGGATCTCCTCTCCTAGAAGAAATTATGCATGAAAATTTCCTTTTTACAAGTTTTCATTGATGCCTCAAATCATATTTGAAACTGCTATATACTAGAGAAGATTGTGCTTCAAGTTTTGTCTTGGCTAGATATAGAAATTAAAGGTGTGGACCAATTTTTGAATAAGCATGAAACATTTTTTTTAATGTGTGTTATGAAACGTACCTTTGAAACATCTTGCCAAAGGATTTTTCATCTTCTGGTTGTTGGACGAAAACATGGTCATCCCAAAGGGTTTAAAAAAAAAAAAAAAAAAAGAAAGAAAGAAAAGAAAAAAAATCCAACCTTAATCAGATTCACAATCATGTCCTAATGTAATCTGTCCTAATGCATTTCAGAGGGAGACAACCATTTATGATTCCCAGAGACATGTGGGAATAAATATGGCTATAGGAAAATCCCCTGGGTGTTCTATATACTATATTTACCAGTTCATAAAAAACCCAATTACATTTCTGAAAAGAAGGCTTTATGGATGCAATGTATATTCTAATGCAAAAATCCCACTCTGGCACCCCATAGTCACATGGCCCTTTTTGCTTACTGCATTTTGAATTGCAGTAACTTATTTTAGAATGAGGAGTGCACACATTACAGTATTAGCCTGATCACATATGTCGGTGTTTGAGAGACAATCCTATTTTTAGTTGTTTTGCTGGGGGAAAAGAATAGGTAACACTTAGCAGAGTAATAAATTATCTTATAATAAAATAGAAACTGATTGGTCCCAGATTTTTTCCCCTGATGCCTATGAAGATAAATACATTAGGTGGCTTGTTAAAAGAAAAATAAACATTTTTTTAAAAGCCCACCATATTTTTGTCTCTGAGAAACATGAAGCTGTTATAGAGAATGCTGCCAAGGGTAATGAATCTACAAGTTTATTTTGCAATGAAATCCTTTTTCATGGACTTTATTTTTCATTACAAACATGTTTTTGCAAAAGCAATGTTTTCTATAAACAGTACTGGTAATAGATGACACACCACTAAAGCAAGCCAGAAATGTAAATAATCAAAGGATTTTTATTTACTTTTCTGCAGTGATCGTGAAATCATACTGACCTAACATTTCATCATTTATTTATTTGCTTTTCATCGGATGTATTTTTTTTTCCTTTATCTCTCGTGCATTTTGATGTTCATTGGTTACTAAATGAGCTCCACTTGGCTCTTCCCCGCCAAAGGTGCCATATATTTTTTATTTAATTAATGATGTAGTTTCATAAGTCACATGGCACATCCCAGGATGTAGTAAGGCAAGTATTGTTGATCATTGTTTGTAGGGAGCGTCATCTCGTGAAATCAAATCTTCCTTCAAAAATACCAGATATCATGAATGAACTGATTGATGAATTTGATTTGGATTGAAGTAAAACAAAATAAGAGCTAACTTTAAATAATATATCTCTGTGTATTTGACAAAGCTTCTCTATGCCATGATTAGAGGTATAAGTGACCATCTTTATAATGATTGACCTTAACTTTGGTCTTAACATTAGGGCTTACATTTTAGGCCTATGTCCCCTCTAAACACGTGGTAAGTGAGCATTCTCTATCATGCCTGCCTATATCACCCAAGAAATACCTAAATTCTTCAACTCATATTCTTCCCCCCACCTTCCTCCTCCCTCTCTGGAATCTCCAGTGACTTCTTGGTAGATAATTATGCCTGTAGTTCAGGGACCTAAAGTAATCACCAGGCTTGGCTTGAAAAGATGCTGGAATGCAAACTGTAGCGCCAAGCATCAGAGATTCAGTGCAGAGATTACGAAAAGGGAGTGCATTATAACAATTACTGAGTGGGCCTGATTTCTGCCAGCCTACAGGATACAGCAAAGGGGCCAAAGCATAAACACCACCTAGTATTACTCATAATGACTCACTGACGTTTGCTCTTTGAGACCCCGTGGAAGACTTTGCCCAAAGACCTGTGCTGTGGTAACAAAGCTTCCAGAAAAGCAAAAACAATTCTTAAAGACCTTGGCTCTTATTCAGTATGTGATCAGCTTCACTCTGTATCTCCCTTTAAAGTTTAAGGTTCCTAGAAGCAGCTCTGTGTAGAGAAGCTGAATCATAAAATCCCGTGTAAAGTCATGGAGTGCTACTAGAATGAACGTTAGCTCGGTTGATTAGAGTCTGACGCAGCTGAGAATGAGGTTGACTGTGATTGTTGGATGGGAGGCCAGCATCACGCTGTCACAGCCTATAACCCAAATCCCCACTAGCCACCGATTAATGTTTGCTTCTTATCATAGGGGCCAAAGGAAATAGCACAGAATCACCCACATAACTTGAGCAACAAATCTGGGAGCTATAACAAGAGGAAGCTGTCACATCGGAAAGGTAGCATGCATCATCGATAAGATATGACAAGGGAGAAAAGACACAAATTGTGAATTCTTTGGAAGAAAGTTCCAATTTTCCCAGGCCTGTCCCCATCTACCTGAGACAGCCTGAGCCTGTGCATTTTTCCTGGGGTAATCATTAATTTCACCCTAAAACCAAACCAGCTTAGACAAGGAATTATATAGTCATCCTTGTCTTTGTCCATCTGACATGACTCAAAAGTATCAGTAAGCAGATTTATTTTGAGCCTCCTTGATTTGTGTGCTACTTAAAGACTCTTAGTTACATTATTAAAGCAAAAGAATGCAACATGTTCTATTGGATGATATCAATACACAGCAATGAGTGTGGGTAATTGCATAAAGACTCATTAGTAAGAAAAACCATGTATGATTTTAAAGATTTTATTTATTTATTTGACAGAGATCACAAGTAGGCAGAGAGGCAGGTGGTGGGGGGAGAGGGGCAGGCTCCCTGCTGAGCAGAGAGCCCGATGCGGGGCTCAATCCCAGGACCTGAGATCATGACCGGAGCCAAAGGCAGAGGCTTAACCCACTGAGCCATCCAGGCGCCCCATCATGTATGATTTTATTCTGATTTTTAGTATATTTCTGGCAATTTTTTATAAGCTATACAAAATTCTTGGGGAAGGAGCCTTAGAAGTGACTTACAGAATTTTTAAAAAAATGTTAAATGATAAATGGGCCAAATTATTCCACTTGCTCCAACGGCTGACAGTCACACAGCTGAATGGAGATAACCAAAATTATCAGATGAACTGTCCCATGTCCCAGTTGGCAGCTTAAGGCACTGAATAATGGAATCCATTGAGTGCTAAATACATCAATTATCTATTTAATTTAGGACATTCATGGCCTGTTATAATTGTTCTGAATACTGGCAACTTCAACTTAGGAACAAAGTTGTAGTATTAGCTAATGTTATAAGTTAAAAGACAATTGTCTTTGGCTTTCTTTTCAATAATATATTCACATGCCAGACATATGCATGTATTTTATTTGAGACGGTTTCCTTAAATAAGGAATGTAAAGCCAGGCTATTCCTGGTTGCCAAATATGACCATAATATGCCTTCTTCTCATTTAATACACTGAATTGATTGTTTAACAAGATAAAATATTCATTGTAAGTGAAGTTAGGGACAAATTTTGGGGAAACTTTCAAGGGACAGAAACTGAAGCTCCAAGTAATTATGATAATCAACACCGCTGCTCATTACAGCAGTTAATAAACCATTTGAAGCAACACCAGGAGAGGTTTTCCTCTGCTTTCTAACAATTCAGATTAGGGCTCACTTGTCTAAATTGCTCCAACAAATGTCTTGAAACCAGGTTTCTTGGTTTAACCTAAACAACTAAACACATCTGTGCTTTGACCTCTCTCCATTAAGGTTATTTATTATTAAATAATATTAGGGTCATAGACCACTTAGATGCCCATGGTTTGTGTTTGTTTGTTTTTTTGTTGTAATTTGCAAAAGTGTTGGTAACCTGTTTACCACTTTGTCTTTTCACTTAAGGGATAAAATCACCAGAGAACTGAAATGGCTCACGTTGATCCAATGCAATACTGTAAGGATTTATTTATTAGAGAGAGAGAGAGAGAGAGAGAGAGAGAGAGAGCCAATTTAGTGTTTTAGATTTGAACCCATAAGAGAAGTGACTAAGACTCAATTTTTTTTCAATTATTTTGATTTTGAAACTTACAAGAAGCTGCCACAATGATTTCAAAAGTGTTTTCTCCAAAACAGCAAGTGTAATCTTTGATACAACTGGGCCACTTAGAAGCATTATAAAATAAGTGTAGAACTAGAAAATTAGGTCAGCTGAAGGGTCCAGCCGTGAAAAGAAAACAGTGTGCATGGATATTTTCAAATATATCCTGGGATAATTTGCTACATGAAAGAGTCTTATTAATTCAATTTAGAGTTGCCTAAGCACAAATTCATTTCACTTGCTCCACATGGGTATGGAATAAGGCAGCTTTACACATTCAAGGAGGAGGAAAGATCCAGACTCTTTTCCAAAACACTATTGATACCAATTTGGCCAGTGAAGTCAACTGGGCACTGAATTTAGCAGGAAAAGAATTACTGAAATTTAGAAAAAAGCTGAACAATGAGACCAGGTAAACTGATCGGCCTTGTGATCCCACAGACATCCCAATCAATGCAAGTAGACATCCATCATATAACTTTGTAACTTGATTATATATCCAAATACATATACCCAGTTTTGATCACTCAAGCCTGAAACTTAGGTTTTAAAATGCAAAATTTCTTTTCCTTTTGTACATAATCATCCTAAGTCTCTCTTTCTATCTTTTTTTTTTTTTTTTTGCTACCTAGGCCCAGCATACCCTTATCAATAGAACAAGATGTCCATTAATACCCCATATTTCATAATTTATGTATTATTTATTTATCAAATGTTTATTAAACATCTATTATATGCTATCCTCATTCTAGAGACTGAGGATATAGTGATGAGCAGGACAAACAAAGACCCTGCATCCTGAACTTTTAGTCAGGCTAGAAAAGTGGTCGGTGAAGCAAATAATAGCAATAATTTTAGTAACAGTTTTTTTTTAAAGATTTTATTTATTTATTTGTCAGAGAGAGAGCAGGAGCGAGCACGGGCAGACAGAGTGGCAGGCAGAGGCAGAGGGAGAAGCAGGCTCCCCGCTGAGCAAGGAGCCCGATGAGGGACTCGATCCCAGGACGCTGGGATCATGACCTGAGCTGAAGGCAGCCGCTTAACCAACTGAGCCACCCAGGCGTCCCTTAGTAATGGTTTTGATCATGAATGTCAAGGTTGCACTAGAGCACAAAGAATCATCTCACCTAGTCTGAAGTAGGGGAGTTGGTAAGGAGGGAATGACATTAACGATAGACTTGAAGGAAGGTACCAGGGAGTGCAAGTGGAACACAGCAGTACCTAGACACAGCTCCTCAATTAATGGTTCTTCCTACATAGGATGCCTTCTCCTCCCAGAATTTCCTACATTGCAGGGGTAACTTAAGAAAGTAAACCTGGTTCCCCTAAGCCAGGTCCATCCTTGATGTAAAAGAGCTAGCCTATAGTGTTGTTGTTGTTTATAATCTCATTAATCACAACACTTAAAAGTTCATACATTTCACCTGGAAATCCCCAGTTTTGGTCTCTTTTTGGAAATCAGAAGCAGTGAAAATAGTGGGCTTCCCTTCCTGAGCCACAGTTAATCCTAATGCGAGCTCTCTGGTACACCGTAGCCCCTGTCATACTTTACCAACCCACAGTATGGAGACTGTGGATTGTTTCTCACACATCAACTTTACTCACTTGGATCCCTTTTATAGCCACACTAGGCATTTCAGCTTGTGACTGGGGCTTAAAGCTATTCCCGGTTTTGCGTTAAGGAAACGTCTCATATCTCGTAGCCTTTTGGGTGTTCAGTCAAGCTGGTCCTTCTTTACTACAGAGTGTATGTGTGTGGATGGAGTCCATGATATTTAACCTTTAATTCACTTTACTAATATATAGGAAACATCACCCTGGATATTTGCTTAACAATTTTGTTTTTCTTGTCCATACCTTGGTGACATATTTACATGCAATTTTGTTATTGTTCTCAATTGAACTGCACATAATTTGCTTCCACAAGACACATGCTCAAATATACAAAGTGTCAGTTTTAAGTAAAGGGATATGCATGAGCTATAAAGAAAATATGATTTTTAAAGAATTTAAAACATACTCAAGTTTCACATGTTTGTACTTCATGAATGATCCTATCAAACCTGTCTGGGCAAGTCAAATTCATTGAAGAATTTTTTGAGGCAGATAGCAGAAATTGTCGCCCTTGGATGTTCAAACAAACACTATAAAGGACAACACGGAAAGCACAATTTGGTGAAGGCATCTGGACAACACCTAGGGGTATATGCATATACAACAGAGAAAATAATAATATGGCAGGCTTAATGAACTCATTCACCATGCACTATACGCTTTAGTGTCTTTTTGTGAGCCCTTAAACTGTACATTAGACATTTGGAATTAAATGAGAATCATGGTGTGAGAGAAGGGGGATATTTCAAGTTTGTACTTTTTCTTGATTGTTTAATTAAAAAAAAAAAAGGAATAAGCAAGTGCTATCTGAGAGAGAAAAATACTTTCTTCCTGGCTAAGATCGGGGAATTTCTCATATAAAATGGGTCCCTCTTAAGTATCACAGAAGGCTTTTGAGTTGATTTAAGTGCAAAGCATTATAAGCCATCAGGAAACTGAATGAGCAGCCAAGAGGAGTGAATTGGGATTGAGGGGAAGGGGATGGGGTGGGGTCAGGTGGATTGTCTTTGTGGCAGAGTTTAGTTCAAAAGAGGGAAGCTTTATCCTCAGAGCACTCAGGGAGGGGAGGGGAGAGAAGTGAAGCTAAGATGATGGGCCTCGACATGTGTTCCTATCTCTTTTCTATGTTTCTACAGAGCTGCAAAGTTAAAATCCGCAATTCCTAGGGTTCTGGGTAGTAATCAGGTTTCTCTATTTAGATATACCTTCAAAAGATCTGAAAAGTAAAGGTGAGACAGAGGCCATCTTCTTGATGTTGATTCTGGACACCAAGAAAGACTATGGAATGTGAATGTTGGGGCCCATTTGCAATGACCAGCCTCAGCATTGCCAAAGCTTCCCGATCCCTACTGGGCATCTGTTCGATCTTAAACTTGGGTACTTCTAGAGCTGACTTCTTGTGTCTTGCTTGTCCATTCTCTCTATCTCTGTAAGCCCCTTTTTGTTTATAATACCTAGAGCGATCTCTATTTTCTGCATCATATTTAGACCAATACAGTTCTATTTCCAGAGTTAGCAGATAACAGATGGAAATGATCCAGTTGGATAGTTGCCTACAGAGGAGTTAGGATGCTTTTGGTCATCGCTGGGAAAGATCTATCTATAAATAGCATAATCTAGGTCTTTAGTTTAGAGAAGCCTTCAGAGGAAAAGGCTGATGGAAGTTGGATGCTGCCCTCACAAAACAGTCAAACATTGGAAGTTGTGTCAGCACCATACATATAGCAAAAGAAAATAACAATAAGAAAAATTAGACTGAAGTATTATTCCCTTGGCTTAAATATTGGGTTGGAAGTATGGCAAAGGGAAATCTGTAATTTAGAAGCTGGGGGAAAAAAAAAAGTCCAGGCCCTGAGTTGTAGTTGGCAGAAAAGATTAGAGAACTGAATAAAACCATCTGTAATGGTGAGGCTTAAAGTCTTTCCTTCAATTCCAGATCTAGAGGCATGCTTCAGCTCTAGAGAAATGAGTGATATATGACCTGACAATGAGAGGACTGACTCAAGAATTAGAATGGTAGTGAGATCAAAAGTAGGAAAAGCAATGCAGGGGGCTAATTCCTAGCCATGACAGCCCTGGCCAAGCCTATCACAGTGTAAGTCTGCAGAGACTACATGCATGTATGATATTAGAGGAGTTACAGGGGCACCTGGTGGCTCAGTGGGTTAAGCCTCTGCCTTTGGCTCAGGTCATGATCCCAGGGTCCTGGGATGGAGTCCAGCTTTAAGCTCCCTGCTCAATGGGGAGCCTGCTTCTCCCTCCCCTCCCCACTTGCTCTTTCTCTTGCTATCTCTGTCCCTCTCACTCTCAAATTAAAAAAATCTTTAAAAAAATAAAGAAGAAAAAGAAGAGTTACAGTAAAGGAGGCAAAACAAGCAGGAAAGGGATAGTAAGAGGAGAGCAGCACCAGGAGAAGCCATGGGTAGTCGGAAGAGGAGAAGGAAGTTTGGAGAAAAAGACCATAATTTTTATTTCAAGAGAACCGTTTGAATTTATAGCCGGAAGTCAACTAGAAGATTACAAAATTGAGTGATCTTACTCCCTACAACAGCAGAGAATATCCTCCCAGCCATTTATAAAGCACTGCGGTAAATATTTTCAACAGATAAGTTCAGATTATAACCATCAGCAGAACACTTTTGCATCAAATCTTTATTCAAATAGAGTGCTTTTTCCTTTCAACTTTAATAATTTATTATTTTGGAAGATATGCCAGAAAACTGCTTAAGCAATGGACACAGGCAGATAAAACTTCAAAATCAGGCAGCAAAATGCAAGGAAAAGATCTGAATAGGAAAGTGAATCTCTAGACATTGACCTGACTAGTTGCGTATATTTGGACAATCAGTGAAATCTTTCTGGCCCCTGAAATTCCTGATGGATGAAAAAGAGAATTGGGTGATACCGTCTTTAAGATCAAATAAAGACTGATTTTAAATTATATACTTCGGATTTCTTTTCAAATGAGCAAAAGAAAAAATATTAAATGATACTCATTTCTCACGATGATGCTGAGGAACTTACTCATGTTGTGGTTGGTAATATAAATCTGTTCAAAATTGTCGGAAACAATTTACAATATATCCCAGAAAACAAAAAATGTATAATTTGATAAAGCAATGCTATATTTTGGAATTTACTCGAAGAACACCATTTGACAAAAGGATCCATCACATCACTTTTAGTATTGGGAAATCATACCTAAATATTAAAAATAGAATTCTTAGGTTAATAGAATGAATGTACAGTATTGCCCTCCACACTGGGGTATCCTTTATCATTTAATAAGTCCCCTGGGGCCTTTCCTGTGAACACAGAGGGCTGTGGGTTTGCCCACCTCTCTGACCCTTCTAGTCCCTTCCTACAACTGCCAGGCGCTTTCAGCTTTTCCACCTTGTATCCACAGGCCAGTGTTGTGTCCAAGCCTCCAAGCAGCTATCCCAACAGCAAATTAAGACAGGCTCAGATGAGCTGGTCAGCATGTTAAATCCTAGCTCACAAACAGGTGGCCATCGATGGTCAGCCCTCCTCCATCCTCATGCCCTAGACCTCCCGTGTCAACACTTCCCTTCAATTTCCTCATAGTCTTCCTTTTCCTGCTGGTACATATTACCCAGGACTCGTGAAGAATTTGGGGAATACCCTATTTTCTCCCCATGTAGGAATAGTACCTTCCTACTTTAGTCATGCTAAAAAATGTTTCGGTTCTGTTTATTGATTTAGAAATAGTAGGGGCACCTGGGTGGTTCAGTGGGTTGAGCCTCCGCCTTCGGCTCAGGTCATGATCCAGGGTCCTGGGATCAACCCCTACATTGGGCTCTATCCTCAGCAGGGAGCCTGCTTCCCCCTGTCTCTCTGCCAGCTGCTCTGCTTACTTGTCATCTCTCTGACTGTCAAATAAATAAATAAAGTCTTTTTTTAAAAAAAAAGAAATAGTAAGGGAAGATGGGGGCAGGTTTTTGGGTTATTATTATTATTTTTTTTTGAAGTAAAATTGGCATTTTTTAAATTCGGGGTGGGTCTTTTTTCTTTTTTTCTCTCTCTTTTTTTAAAATTTTATTTTATTTTTTCAGTGTTCCAAGATTCATTGTTTATGCAGCACACCCAGTGCTCCATGCAATCAATACGTGCCTTCCTTAATACCCACCACCAGGCTCACCCAACTCCCACCCTCTCTCCCCTCCAAAAGAAAAGGAACAGTATTTTGTGAGACATGTGGTTTATGTAAGCTTTCTGAATGCCATTCAAACAGAGAGTACCATTTCTAGCGTTCAGGTAATTTGGGGGTTACAAGACTCTTAAGTGCATGACTCAAATATCTTTATCTTAGGTCTCAAGGCTTCTCTCCATCCCCATTAGACATGACTTTAATATGAAATACTTGCTGGGGCTGTATATTGAGTATTCTTGTTGATCCTACTGCCATAATGCTCAAATCTTGGGTCCAATTTCATTATACTTTGTTTTCTAGGTGCAGGAAGAAGGTCTCTTTAAACCCTTCCCTGAGGACTTCTGATTTTCAGTGTGAACTCCAAGGTGAGAGAGAGAGATGAGCCTATTATTACCTAGTATTAAGATTTTTATAGCAATTAACAAAACACAGTCCACCCCGTGATCCTTATAATGGCCTTTGTCACCGTATTGTCCACATACTGATGTATCCCCAGAACTTGTACCCCATCATATTACAGTACAGATAAGAGAGTTGGTAATGATGACACAAAAGTACCACTCTACTTATCACTAAGAGAAATCACTTGCTGCCATCCTATCATTGTGTGATCCAACTCCATGATGATCCAACAGAATTTTCATTGTGAATCTAGGATACTAACTACTTTTGTTTGTGTTCCTCAACAGTCCCTGTTAATACAGGATTTGAGTCCATGCAGTTTATTTGGGAGATGTTCACTGGACACATGGTGATGTAGAGAAGAAGTGAGGAAGGAAATAATGTGAGTCTAAGGGGTTATCACTATGGGGAACTAAGCTTAGTGCCCCTATTTGGAGGCTAAGTAGAACACATCTGAGGTTCCCAATGAAGAACGAGAAAGCTGACATATCTATCTACCAACTTCCATCTCTCACTTGTTTTGAGCCACTCTTGGGACGTTAACTCCCTGAAACTTTTGGCTGCTCCCATAGACAGAACGCTCTGGGCAAGAATGCAGAGAGCCATTGGTTTTGAACAGGACTATAGGCAAGCGTCTTTGGGGGTTAACTAAAATGTTACGGGTAGAGTACTAACAATGTCTACTACAGCTAGGAAGCGAATCATCAATGATGTCTAAGTCAACGCATTTCCAAGCATTCTGGGGTGCTTCACAGTATTTGACAACATAGAAGTGGCTTAGCCGATAAACTAAAGATATTTGGCATAATCCTAGGAATCCCTACAAGGTCTTTTAGAGTATGGACAACCTAATGTAGAGGAGAAATAAACAATAGCAGGAAGGCATCTGAATTGGAGCTCTGAAATCACTCAAGGTGTGAGGATGGGCTCTTGCCTAGAGAGCATAGAATCACTGAGAAAGGGATGAGCTGAAAGAAATCAGGACAAGGTAAGTTCCTATAACAATGAAGAATGGATGAAAGTAGAGAAAATGAAGCATTTTAAATCCATGTCTCTAGTGTGGGCGTGTGTATTTATGTGTGTGTCAGACATATAGAAACATATAAATACATTTATTACACATAGTTCCATTATAAAATCATTTCTGTGTGTTTATTTCTGTACCTCTTATAAAAGTTTATTTTGTGTGTTTCTTATTAGACCCAAAGCATCTTGTTTAAAGCCCAAATGTGACATCAACTTGCCCTCCTTGTGAAGACTTATGATCTACTAAGGGAAAATTGGGTGGATGGGTGGAGAGATAGATGGATAGATAGATGGTAGATAATAAGTAGATAGACAAATAGATACAGAAAATATGCAATGTAATTATACATCATTAAAGCACAAAAAGAAGCTCTTACGGCAGTCCAGAGAAAATAGAGAGATTCCATAAATTTTAACCGAACATTGAAAGAACAATTTGAGCATGCACAGATGGGAGGGAGTGGGGAAGAGATACAAATGAGACACTCCATTGAAGGAAATGGTTTAAGCAATAAATTCAGAGAATATACCAATGGAAATAATAATAATATCAACAAGAAGGTATGTATTTCAAAATTTATTGTCCTATGAATTATTGTAGAAAATTGGAACTGAGCTTATGTCCCATGGTCAAACGCCTACCACCGGTGGGTTTGGGTTTTTTGTTTGTTTTTGTTTTTCTTTTCTTTCTTTTTTTCTTTTTTTTTTTTTTGAGGCTCAGATGAAAAAACCGTCTAATTGTACATAATTACAGTAAAAGGTTAGTGCTGGTGAATGACCACAAGAGTTATTAAAATAACAATGGCTGAGTGATGCTTCCTTTTTTCCTCTGTCTGATGTACCTAGTTAGGTATTGGGGTAAAAAAATCTAGAGCAAGGTGTTGTCCATCGCTAGTCATTGTCCCCTTCTGGCTGATTTCTCTTTTGACCTTTTAGGGTTCAGGCTGTTCCCAGACTTCATTTGCACACCCTTTTCTGCTTGCTCCCTAGCTTAGCACTCAGTGTTTCCACAGCAGATTAATGACAGCTAATAATATCTGATATATCTGGACATTGCCACATAATGAGTTGTAGTCCCACTGGGTCCCAGAAGTGTCACCACTAACAAATTCACCAGACCTGAACATAATTAGCATGTAAAGGGAGTGATCGCACAGTAAATCTGTAGGGGAAGATGGATAGCCCAGGAGAGAAAATATAAAAGGGGAAAAAAATCCCTCCTTCTCATGCCTTACTAAATATATGTTTCTTGGCAAGAATATTTTCTTGATAACAAACTGTGGACAGGTTACCTTTACAGTAACATTATTCCTTCCATGGCTGATAGGCAGAATTTCATTATGTCACTGCTAATGTTTCAATATTTCTGCAAAATGTCACCGTATGTAAATGAGGAGAGGTTAGGGTTTCCCTTGCTGTTTTCTTTAAAGATGCACGGTCCCCTTTTCATCGTGGCTTTGGTGCTCCCTTATACACTTTGTGACAAGCTGGAATTTAGTGATGAAACACACAGGAACTTTGCCCTTACCTTACCCAGACTAAATGAAGTGATGGATATGCTCACAGTCTTTGCCCTAAAAGCTATGAATGTAATATATACCCATTGCCCAAAAAGCTACAAATGTGAAGTATATTAGGAAGGCAAAAGAAAGAGAAGAAATCTAGAAACCCACAGTGTGCTGGTATAATTATCAACTTGGAGACATATTTCTCACATGATACTGAGCATTTAAATCCACCTGGCAATTTTAGGATTTGTCTCATACAATCAGAACAAAAATGGGAATGTTTCTGATTATGTTTGGTATGGCTTGAGGGCTTTGCCCATGATCCTTCAAACCCAGTACACGAGTCTGTGCTAGAGGAAGGCATGCTACTTGTAAGATGAAAATACGGCTAGGGAAATAATCCTGTTGAGAAAGAACCCTTCTGAAATTTGGGTCAATTCTCTTATTATAAGAAGATTGTTATACTACTGAGCCAGGAGGCCAAGGTAGTAGTACAAAGAAGTTTTTACAAAACAGCACAGATAGAGCACTTCTGCACTGTGCCTCAGAGAAAAGTGCTCATGGATGCTCTTTCCCTCTCTTTCACCTTTGGTCTGGGAGGTATGGCAATGACAACCCTTGTATCTTAGACCCACAACACTGCCAACATTCATAGGGATGGGGGAAGGGAATCATTCCTCAAACTGGCATTCCAGAAAGACAGTCCCAGATGCTCAGGACAATATAGTATGCAATCACCCCTTGTAACCTGATAATTACCCTGCAAGGTGATCAATGAGGACCCTGAAGGCACAAGCTCTTCTTCAGCCCCTCAACCCTATACACGGGCTTCTGCCCCTTAGCCTACTGACATGTGACATTGATGACCTCCTAAGCGGTCACTTTTAGGTCTTTTTTTTTTTTTTTTAAACTTTCCCCTCTATATCTTGAACGGCTAATTCCATTTGCATCCATGGTTTCAACTTTCCTATTCTGCAAATTCCCACGTGCACACTTCTAATTCATATCTCTCTCCTGAACTCAAGTTCCATTTACCAATGGTCTACTGAACATCAGGATGGTTTTATCACCATGCAAGTTATACATGCTAAATACTGTGTGTCAATTACACCTCAATAAAACTGTTAAAATGGTCTACTCCAGGATGGTGCAAAAGCTTCTCAAGCTTATCATGTCTAAATTAGTTGTCTCTGCCAGCCAGTGCAGCCCCTACCCCATGCCTGCTCCTCTTGTATCAAAAAATGTGATAATACCTTAAAGTACCCAGTGTCCAAAGACATTCTGGGTTGTCATCCTTCCCTCACTGCCATATTTAGTCAGTATCATAATTTTCCTGAATATTTTTTCACAACTGTCCTCTTTTCTCCAGATAATCATTACCTTACATTTCTCTCCTGGATTACAGAACATATTCCAAATGGGTCCCTGATTCCTCTTATCATTTACCTATCTTTACCCACTTGCTACTAGAATGATCTTTCAAAAACACAAATACAACCGTGTTATTCCTTCACTGAACACCTTTCAATGGTTCCCCATTGCCAAAATAATCAAACTAAAATTAGTAATTCCTTAAAAGAGCATGCACAATTCCCCTTTGTCTGGCTACTGATAGACTGCCTCATTAGCTTTATTTTTTTCTGTTGCTTTTGTTGTTGGAAGTGTGGGATCTCAGGTCCTACTTCAGTTCCCCTGCATCAGAACCTTCTATTTAAGATCTTGAGATGATTTGAATTCATACTTAAATTCCAAGAAGCACTAGTTATAGGACACTAGTTCTCAAACTTGGCTGTGCCCTGGAATTACTTGGGAAGTCTTTGAAAGTAATGGTATGTGCGTCCTATTACCAAAGACCCTAATTTAAGGATTTTTGTCACTATGACACTAAAAACATGATTACCAAGGGAAAGAAATTGACAAAACTGGACTCCTTTGATGATTGAAAACTTTTGCTCTTTGAAAGACACTATTAAGAGAATGGAAACAAGCCATAGACTTGGAGAAAATATTTGTAGATCATGTATCTGATATAGGACTTATATCCTGAGTATGTAAAGAGAATCCAAAGCTCAAAAACAAGAAGACAACCCAGTTTTATAATAGAGACAAAGATCTAAACAGACTCTTCACCAAAGATGCTACCTGAATGGCCAACACACACGTGAAAATTAATCGCAATCATGAATCATTAGAGAAACACAAGGTAAAAGTAGTAAGATACGTCTGCCCTCCTATTAGAATGGTTAGAAATAAAAAAAAAAAAAGACTTTAGTAACTGTTGATAAGAATATGAAAGAAATAGAACTCTCACCCACTGCTACTGAGAATGTAAAACATTGCAACCACTGTGACAGTTTCTCAGTTTCTTAACACAGAAAGCATCCAGTTGCCACATGACTTAGCCATTCTACTTCTAGATATTCACTCAAGAGGAAAAAAAACCATATATATATATATATATATATGCATACAAAGACTTATACATTATTTGCAATAGTCCAAAGTGGGAAAAAAATGAAATGTCCATCAAATAATGAATAAACACATTATATTATATATAGAACACCATTCAGCCCTAACAAGGAGTGGACAATTGTTACACACAATAACATGGTTGATTTCAAAGTAATTGTGGAGGGTAAAATAAAAAAAAAAGAAAAAAAGAATCTGCTGTATGACATTATTTATGTAAAACTCTAAAAACTGGAAACACATTTAGAGTGAAATAAAGCAGATTAGAGGTTGCTTGGTAACAGGAGAAAAGGAGGGCTGGAAGGAAGGGCTTACAGGAGGATCCAATGAAGCTTTTGGGGTGACGAGCATACTCAATGGTTTGAATGTGAGGATGGTTTTATCACCATACAAGTAATACACTCTAAATAGTGTATGTCAATTACACCTCAATAAAGCTGTTAAAAGAAATATCAATGCTCATGCTGACCAATTAAATCAGCTTCATCCTTTGCTTTTTCTTTAAGTATACTTTATGTTTAACAATACAAGTATACTAAATTTCTTTCCCACTATATCATCTCTCCTTGAATTCCCATGTACCCTCTCCATGTGAATTCTGTCTAGAAGACCACCCACAAAAAGATTCAAATCACTTCCTATGTGAACTCGTCCTAGATCCTTCCTTGAATGACTTGGAGGGCTCTATTCTTTATATCTTCATATATTTAAAATGGTTATCCCACATCATTCAAACCTTTATATATCTCCTACATTAGATGGTGAGATTCTTGTGGGAAGTGACCTAGGATGATTAATGCAGGGTTCAATATTTGACAGGTGCTAAAAAATGTCAGTGTAGAGAAAAAAGGGGATGATACCAGCCTGAGCCACAGGATCTGTGAAAAAGTGAACTTGGGTATCAGCAATACACATAGGGTTAATGGGTAGGTTTCAGGATAACATAGGTTCTCCTAAAGTATTGGTAGACATTAAGAAAAACAAATTGTTTTCAAGAAAGTTTCTTGCACCAGATCACCCAAGAATCTAAATAATGAACACTTTTATCTCCAGTTCCCTTCACTAGCCACTGTTCCCCTCATGCGTAATCACTGGTAGAAGCAACATTTAGAGCAAAAAGAATGCCCTATATAAATATCATGGTGTCTATTTCTTCTTTCACCAAACAGAATGCTCTCTTGGTTTTCTCTGCATATTTAAATCTTAGATATCATTCAGGGCAAAAGCCAATATCTGTGTATTTCATAAAGCCTTCTTCTCTACTGATGTTGGTAATGATGTCTTCCTTTCTTTGATTCTTTAATTACTGTATAACTTGATATTTACATGCAAATTAAAAAAAAAAAAGGTAACCAGTTATGCAGGAGAGTAAAAGATTCCCTTAACAAGAAGACTATAAGCAATCAAGATCAGAGCAGTCTTCTACTAAATCATGAAAGCACCAACTGCAATGTCCTACACATAGCATTTTTAAGAAAATATAAAAACAATAATCTTCAAAAATGTGTTCTTTTTTCTCAGTGTCTTGTTCAAATAAATGCAATGCTGAAAATTGCTCAGATGAGGGATGGCTGGGTGGCTCAGTCAGTTAAGCCATTGCCTTCGGCTCGGGTCATGATTCCAGGGTCCACGGATCAAGTCCCGCATCAGGCTCCTTGCTTGGCAGGAAGCCTGCTCTCTGCCTCTGCCTGCCACTCTTGTCTACTTGTGCTCTCTCTCTTTCTCTGACAAATAAATAAATAAATAAAATCTTTTTAAAAAATTGCTCAAAAGAGACAAGGACTTTTGTAAAATCTGGATTATAAAAAATTATTTTCTTACAGTTAACAGTAAAGATGGCAGATAGATATATAAACCATTTAGTAAAAGCATCAATTGTAAGGTAAAGCTACTCTTCTATTAGTTTGTGTTCAAGAAAGTAGACAAGCATCCATCATGTTTTTTTCCGGTGATGAAGAGGAACGTTCACAGAAAGTTAATGAACTGGCTACATTCTCAGCTCTTAAGATTACTTTGAATATTTGTGAATTATTACCTATTATCTATTACTGTTACTATTTTATAATAGTAGCTACCATTCTTTGGATGCTTATTGCTGCCAAAAACTATAATAACCATGTTTTTAAGCTTATTTTTTCTTCAGATAGTCCTGTGAGAAGTCTTCTATTGTTAATCTTATTTCTCTGAAAACATATTTATATTTGCTGGTTTAATTTTAATCAATTCATCCATACTTGATCTTTTCGTGTATATCCCCTATCCAGCCAGATTTTCAAGAAAGAAATTTGGGGCCAAGTGTGGCATTCCCCCAAGTTACCTCATTGCATTGTCACTTGAGCTTGCTTTTTCCATTCCTCCCATGGCCAGGACCACCAGCCTCATCCAATTTGCCACTGGTTCTCATTGGCCAATTCCCCTTAAGTGTCCTTAAGTGTCCTTTTCACATGCACTCTTCACCAATGTCTAATCAGGTCTCAAAACAGCATCCCAAGCCATCATTTTTCAAACAAACACAAATATGTCCACACAGCCCCTAACAGAATGATGAAAGGTTGGAATTGGGAAAATATATAGGAACTTACATGAAGGTCATTATCTTCAACATGCTCTTGACCACAGCCTCAAGAAGGTTGCATTATGAAGATTATTTTTTTAAGATTTTATTTATTTGTCTTTGAGAGAGAGAAAGTGTGTGAGCAGAGGGGAGGGGCAGAGGGAGAAGCAGACTCCCTGCTGAACAGGGAGCCCAGTGTGGAACTCAATCTCAGGACCCTGGTATCATGACCTGAGCCAAAGACAGACACTTAACCGACTGAGCCACCCAAGCTCCCACCAAGATTATTTTGAAGCCAAAAACCAACACAGAAACAAAATGATAAAGAAAATGTGAGCAATGCTATTCATCTCAGCATATAATGACCACACTCCCCATGATGAATGCAATTAGAGATAATGAGCATTAAACACTTACAGTGCGTCAAGCTTTGCTTGAATTACCTGATATAATCTCAACAAATGTATGAGGCAGTTTTCCTTATTAATCTTATTTTACATGTGAGATTATTGTAGCTCCGGCTCATTAAGGGTCCTGTCTAAGACCACATAGCTACTAAGTGATAGAACTGAATTTGAACCCAGAAATACTACTCATGCCAAAGCCTGCATACAGACCATTATATGAGTGATTCTCAGGCATCCCCAAGTACTGTGTTTGATAGTAAATATCTTGCAATTCCTCTTTACCATTTTGAAATGAAATTCTTAGATAACAGAAGGTGCCTAAAAAGTCATGAAAAATATTAGTACAGGGCTCCTGGAGGGCTCAGTTGGTTAAGCATCTGCCTTCAGTTCAGGTCATGATCCCAGAGTCACCTGATCCTGGGATCAAGTCCCACATCAGGTTCCCTGTTTGGTGGGGAGTCTGCTTCTCCCTCTGCCCTTCACCTGGCACGTGCTATCTTGCACACACTCTCTCTCTGTCAAATAAATAAAAACTTTTTAAAAATTTTTAAAAAGAAAAATATTAGTACAAAACTCTAAGTGTAATATAAAGGAGTAGTAAAAATAAAGTATTTTACAATAAAATAAGGTGCATTTAGAAGACATAAGAAAGAGGTCCAGATGTTTATAGCTGAAATACCATGAATGCAACAGATTTAAACATAGAATGATACAGATGAGCTCTCTGGTTGACCAAAGGGTAAAAGTGGTATCACAATCAAGTGACATGATTTTCTAAAATGGTGAACAAGTCACTGTAATTTTCCAAATAAAGCAAAACGACACCTTATCTGTTTATGTGGCAGTTGCATTCCTAGAATATCCAATGTATGTTAAAATGGAATTTTAAAAAAAAGTAAAACAAAAAGCAACAACCATAGTAACAACTTTTTGTTCGTATGTTACCTGAGTTAGGCTCTAGGTTCAGATAAACAGATTCTTATGTACATGAATTTCCGGCAAGACTAACAGAAGTCATGTGATGCACAGGCGGTTCCTTGGAGGGCAGAACTGAACCACACACTGGAGTGATAACTAAGTCTTCTGGTTTCTGCCCAGTCAATGCTACCAGTACTCCTTTAAACATTGTGACAACTAGTAATGCCCCCCAAAATATTTTAAATGTCACCAGGGATGGTATGGCCACACGGATAACCACTGTATTTCATACCACTCTCATGTAAACAAATGGGGTATAATGCTTCTCTCGATAAATAAGAACCAAATTTCTTATTCTTGACTTGGCATCTCAAGCTCATTAATCATACAAACACAACATCATATTATCTAAAATAACGAACATCTACTGTACAAATGAAGCCAACAAGGAATTCGGCTTTAACTAGAAATTGATACCAGAAAGAAAATGTACCTCTTATTCAGAGACTACCATTACAATTAGGTTCCAAGATGCCTCTTTGGAATGGAATTTTTAAGTCTAATCATCAACAGATTTACACAGCTAATAAGGATGATTATATTCCTTGGAACCTTGGGATATTTTGTGTGTCTAATTAAATACAATTTTTTGAACAAATGTGTTGCCTTGAAAGGTTAATTATTTGGGGGCATTTGGCCATGCTTGAACTGAAACCATTGTTGGGTTTGATCCACAGAAAACTTCATTTAGCAAAGTCATTCTTTTTTTTTTTTTTTAAAGATTTTATTTTATTTATTTATCAGAGAGAGCGAGCACAGGCAGGCAGAGAGGCAGGCAGAGGCAGAGGGAGAAGCAGGCTCCCCGCCGACCAAGGAGCCCGATGTGGGACTCGATCTCAGGACGCCGGGATCATGACCTGAGCCGAAGGCAGCCGCTCAACGAACTGAGCCACCCAGGCGTCCCTAGCAAAGTCATTCTTTCACAGGCACTTCTTTATATATTTCTAGCCTGGACATCTGTGTATTCATTGCTTTGAAAATGAATGTCTTATTGTTTCTGTTTCATAGCTATAAACACGTGTGTTATGTATATATGTACACATCCATACGTATAACAAAAGCCTTTGCAAACCATTGTGATTTTGGTGTATGGTGGAAGGATGTCAGGAACTGCTAGATGCCAACAACTTTATGGAATGGCTTCCTTCGTTTCTTACAACAGCCCTAAAATGCGAGTGTTGGTAGCTTCACTCTGCAGATGAAGAAAGTGATGCTCAGAGAAAGTAGGTGGTTCTATCAAGTTCAGCCAGGAAGCAAGCAAACCACAGTCCCATGCCAGTTAGCGTTGATTTGGAGCCTGTGACTTTTCTACTAGATCATGCTGGTGCAAATAAATCCAATAATGCATACTTGGACTTGAGATACTAAACTCTCAAACCATAAGTAAAAGGAAAAGGAATAGAACCCTCCCAGTGAGCTCCAAAACCCGTGAAAGTAAACCTTCTTGAATGATATCCAACCATCTGCCCCCAACCGACTCTAAAGGCCCTCTGCAGAACCAGGATATTCCAGGCAGACAATTTTCAAACTAGTATTTTAGAGTTCAAGAGAGAATCTAAGATGAATGGTTTCTTGGAGCACAAAAATATAAGATCTTCACTTTTTAAAACTTCGAAAACTAGTTATAATAACTTTAAGAATATAGAAAGTGAAGAAAACATTAGGATTCTAAATTATACCCATCCAATCATTATCATTGTACACACACACACACTATGGCACTTCTGGTTTTATATACATATGTGTCACAAAAAAACCCACAGCAGCATATCATTATTACTACTAATACATATATATACATATTCATTATTATCACTAATATATCTGTGTGTATACATATACATATGTGTATGTATACCACGCTATTTATATTTTAATAATAATAAGAAGAGTGGCTTTATTGGGTATCTACTATAGTCCAGCCTCCATTCATACTTTAAAATGGACCTAACTCTCAGAGGAATGCTCATAACTTTGTGCTATTTTATTTCTTTTGCAGATGCAGAATTGAAGCTTAACAGGGCTAATTATTTGCTGAAGTCTTCCGAATGTAACAGAACTGGGGCCTGAATCCAACTCTGTTACTCCAAAGCTGATGCTTTAAAACCAGTGAATTAGGCAATTGTCTTTCTCTGGGGTTATATGACATCTCTGATTGAAAAGCATTTGTTAGGCATTTATGTAAACTAAACACCAACCTCTGCCACTCATAGCTGACAATAGTCAATTACTCGGGTTCAACATGAAAGGTAAAATAGAAGAGTATATACTTTCTATCCATTGAATTAGTTTCATAGAGAAAATTTAGTCTCATTAATTTTTTAAAAAGTGGAATTAAAATCCAAGTTTTTAGGTTGGCTAATTTAAAAAGTCCCAAATTTGTTTTACATAAGCTAATCAATAAATGCAAGGTAATAAGAATAGTGCCTAACACTTCATAAATACAACTGTTAGCCATGACTGCTATTATACTATCGTTATATTATATTATTATATTATTTATATTCTGTCCTATTATATTACATAATGGGAACTCAAGCTATGGTTCTTCTCATTTTGGAGGATGACTTTCCTGAGTTCAACAGTTGTTCCCTATTTCTTCCAAGTTGAAGAAACCCTCTGTACCCTAAATCCTGAATAAAACAATGATCCTTTAACAAATCCGAAATAACCATACACTTTTAAGCTCAAAAGCCAAACTCATGGGAAAATTAAAAGTCAGAAAGCTTAATTTGTATCCTATAGACAAAATGACTGACTGATCAGTGGGGTAGTTCCCAGAATTTTGGTAAGTAGCAAATTCTTTAAGAAGAATTTCAAGATGGCTCTGCCATCACATGGTCCTGACATATAAAAGCACACAAAGTGGGTCTTTCTTCTGGTAAAAGCCACGCATAAGAAATAGGCATATGATAATACTCTTGGAATGTGACCTCATAGTAAAAATGCCTTCTTTTTATCTCAAGTTTGTAATTTTGAAAACAAAATGCATCATTTCAGAACAGGAAACCACTGAGGATGATGAGGGGCATAAAATATGTTCAAACAAATTAAGCTTGTTTAATATGTTTTGACTCTTCTATTTTTGTTTCCTTCTCTTGAACATGCAGTCCTTTGTTTATAGCTGTTGCACAGGAGAAAACCAGCGCCTTATGTGCATGAGAGATCCATCATATGATTACCTGGAGGAAATTAAAATGATACACAATGTAGTAAGGCAAATGGAATGTTGAGCAATTATTCAGGAAATCTGATTGGCCAATGTACAGTGCAGTAATTCCTTAAACATTCCATTCTCAGTGAGATCTTGTACTACCTCAGAGATGTGAAAAAAAATCCCCTTGGCTGAAGAACCCCCATGGGAAGTCAATGCAAATCAGTATACTTCCTCTTGTTCTTGCTCCTATTAAAGGACCTGAAGGGCAAGAAACACGTGTCACAAGAGCACCATGGGAGTATATCATTACTACTACTGATAAGAATAAATGGAACCTTCACATCTATAAGGAAATCCTGGGAGGTATATATTCTTTTTCTCAGCTTTTAAAATCAATAATAAGTATCAGGGCATTTTCTCAGGATTAATCACTAGCTAGAGTTTTGTTACTTTGATATGGAACAAAGTGTGTTCATTAATCCTGAAAAAATTCTCTTTCAGTTACTGGTAGAGACCAACATGTGGATCGTTGCTCTGTCTTAGACTCAAGAATGCTAATGCCACGAAGACACCAACTAAGGCACTGAATTTCAAACAAGAAAGAAAGAAAGAAAGAAAGAAAGAAAGAAAGAAAGAAAGAAAGAAAGAAAGGAAGGAAGGAAGAAAGAGAGGGAGGGAAGGAGAGAGGAAGGAAGGAAGGAAAAGAAAGGGAGAGAAGGAAAGGGAGAGAAAGAAAAGAAAAAAAGAGAAAGAATTCCTAGCTTCTTCTGGGTTATGGGAGTCAGAATTTAATACAATATACCAGGCAAATATTTGAAGAATCTTATAGGGCTTCTGGGTAGCTACGAGTCCAACATGTTAGAAAGAGTAGATTTGCAGCTGCCAACCTGCCCAGGCACCTTTTGCTTCCGTAATGGGCCAAATAGTTCCAAGAAGATCAAAAGCAAAGAGCATCACATGGCTCCTTGCCGGATGTGTAGCCATTGCCAGGCATCCACCTTCACCTATGGGGGAAGAAAAAAATTCTGTTAGGGAGGAACTCATTAATAGTAACAATTATTTCCACAAGGGTGAACCTACATGCGTGTACTTCCTCACCCGAACACGGGTGTGGTGGAAGAACAGTGATAATTTCAGGTAATAGCTACATATAAAGCTCAATGAGAATGTTCAGCCGTCTTGAATATGACATCAGGCACAGGATTTAAAGGTTAATGTTTCCATATGACAATTGCATTAGTTATTTGTAATTACATATTTCCATACTTGTAAAACTACTTAAATATTTTTGATACTTCTTCAGACACATTCATTAAGGATTAAGGAATTAGCATTTGGGTTATTTTTCTGCTGCACTGAGGGACTAATTTAATTGTTGGGAGTATCTCAGTCCAAAACGAAAAGGTTATGTAAAGGGTTCTTCTCACAAGTACACATCACTTTAGAATTTGTGATTTCCCCTCCCCAAACTCCACCTGACGTTGTCTCAAAGGATCTTTCTTTTTCTGGACTAAAGTATTCACATGCAAGTCCATACAAGGGGCCAAACACTAATAATGGGAATGGATGTGAAAGTTCTTGGGTTCTTGTAAGCATTCGTTAATGCTCATCATTGCTATTATTTACTGAGTCGCCTTTTATATGCCAAGCTTTGGGTCACTCTTCTTTCCGTTATTTATAATAGTTATTTCCAATTCTTTACCATAATTCTGACATGTGGCTTTTTCTATCCCCATGTTAATAAATGAAGAAGCTGAAGCTTGGAAAAGTTAAATTTTTATCCAAATATATCTACTTTAAAGATGTATCTTCTTCCTCAATCACATTGACCCCTTTCCATCATCTTTGATCATGCTATTCCCTTGCTTCTATTTCTCAGAATTCTGTTCATCTCTCTGTGAGGCCAGTCAAGAAGATGTCCTCAGTTCGATCAACTACCGTCCTTGGCTGCATTTCTACTGTAGTACACTGTTTTCATTCTGCCTTGGTATCTCTCTAGTCTGAAAAAGCATAAGAAACTTTTCAACATCTGCTGTTTTTGGAAACCCATCGACCTCCCACAGTCACTAAATCAGGGCTCTACTTCACATCAGTTCTTGAATGTTTTATAATCTGAAAACCAAACTCTAACAAAAATCTAAATTACAATTAAGTTTTGCATGGCCCGCCCACTCATCATTGATTCTGATAGTCTGAGATAAAATTTGCTCTGAAGCTTAAAAAATTACTCCATTCTGATAAATCATTTAACTTGGAGACATTCAGTTGAATTCAGTCCATTAAAATTCAGCCATTGTGCCAGTGATGTTTGTACTTTCCCTCCTCAATGGAAGTGCAAACTAGCTAAAATGAAATGAATGAAATTAATCCCAACAAGAGCAATCTCTCTTTCCATTCTTGGCATCCAAGATTTACACTTAAGTGAAAGTGAAAGTCATCGCCCATAAGTTTTTGGATGTATTCACTGAAAGTGGTTCTTGGCCTGCTTACTATACTAATGATTGATTCAGCTCTCTATCTTATTAAAAAAAATTCCTTAATTAGTAAGCATTTCCACTGCTGTTAAGTGACAGTAGATACATAATTTCTTCATATTTGCTGTTTTAAGATATATGCCTTTAAAACCAAAATTTTGGTGGCTTTTGTTTTCAAGTTATTTTAGCTAAAGAACTTCAGCAGAGTTCACTTCTGTCATAATATTTTGCTTGTTCTAAATCTACCTCTGATTTCTACCCTAAAACTCAAAGTTGAGTTTTTGAGGAAACTCAGATGTCTTTACCATAGGATTTATTACTGGTTTTTATGATGCATAATGTATTATTTGGAATTTTACTCCTTTTTTCAAATTTTTCTCTTTCCACTGACTGAATTCTGAGTTAACATTTTCTACATCCCTAATAGTAAGGAGCTCATGTGATCAGGTCAATGAATAACACACATAGAAGTTTTATATCCTGAAAAGAGTAATGTATAGTATCTTGCATCCCAATTAGGTGCAACAAATATGGTACAATTTGTAATTACTGTAACCATTACCATTATTTTTAATGAATCCATTCTTGAATTAAGGTTCTCTTTCATTTATTCACAGGACCGTAAGAACTGTTACAAAAAATGAGCAAAGCTTTCAGCCATTTATAATAAAAGCTGAATGACTAAACAGACCTACATTTTTTTTATTTGCATTAATGAGCTCATCCTCAAATATATATGCAATAATATATAAAATTAAGTTATAAATGTGGGGATGTGCTCCAAGTCACCATGAAAATCTGCATGTAAATGCATAATAATCACAAATCTACAATATTACAATATTAAAAAATACCCACAATTAAATTATCATGTGGAAATAATCATAATGTTATTGGAAACTCAATTATTGTGGCAACCCTTGTCGGGGAATTAGCAGAGTATGGCAAAGGCAAGTCAGACCTGAATTCATCAAATATATATTATCACAATATTACATGTTCACTTCGATTCCATGCAAAGACAAACATCCTCTCTCACTAGTATCTGCTCAATGCATTTGTATTATTCATGAACAACTCTGTGATCTATTATACATACAAAACTGATTGTACGCTTCTTGCCGCAGGCTATGATGCAGAGACGCAGAATTAATTTTATTATATACACATGCATGATAATTGTGAAGGATTCGGTCAAATACCAAACTCTGCTCCTGTGGCCCATGATTCCACTTTCCAAAAAAAAAGAGGGGGGGACCTAAGGTCAACAGGAATTTCTCTTTGGGACCATGAAACTCCTTCTCATTTGGAGTAGAAAGTTCCTGGGCACTAATGTGCCCCATACTATGCAGAAGAGTCCATATACCCCTCGCTACCAAAGAAAACGTTCCTTTCGTTGATACCCTAAAAACTTGGGTCAAGCAACATCCCTAATGAGGACTACTTGGGAATTGCGCAGGGTGGCTAGCGCATATCTGCCCAGTTTCCCTCTGCAGGACAAACAGGAGAGTTCCTGACACTTTGGGGCCTTACAGCAAGTTTAAAGGCAACATCAGTTTGTAACTTTAAGATTGGCTACTTCTTCCTCAGCAAGGACCCTTCCCTGTTCTACCACTTCCTCCCTAGTGCTCCCTATAAAAGCTCCTGTTTCCTTGCCTCAACTGGAAATTCCTTGAAGGCCTTGTTTATTTTGACTTTTTTTTTTTCACTCTTCTGTCCTCCATGCCTGGAAGATTATTAAGGAACATGGGGGAAAAAAGTAAATAATTTTTCATAAAATTAAGAGATTCCAGTGCTTGTCCATCATAATCCTATTTTCTGAATTGTTCAATACTGCTACTGTCCAATAAAAATACAATACAAGCCAGATTCAATCTCAAAATTTCTGGTGGCTGTATTTAAAAAAAAAAAGCCGAAAGAAATAGGTGAAATTAATTTTAATATTTTATTTAGCCCAATATTTATTCCAAATGATGATCCTTTCTATATATACTCAAGATGAAAAATTAGGAATGAGACAGTTTATTGTTGTGTATAAAGTCCTCAAACTTTGGTTTGAGTTACCAGTATGTCCTCCTTAGGACTAGCCACATGTAATAGTTCAGTGTCCACGTATGGCTAGTAGTTGCCATATTAGACCAATCCGTATGTTGGTAAATTCACTGACATTAAGCAGTTGAGTTAATTTAGGTATGTGTAGTCCATATGTGCAGACTGTCGACTGCTTTCACTTTTCAGTTGATTTTTGATGCCGTGTGATACAGCATCAGATTCCCAGAACCGATTTATTCTTTTTTTCTTTATTCTTCTAATTAGCGCAAGTAAAAATAACTAATACATAGTAAAATAATTTTTGTTTTTGTCATAGACAACTCTTCTAGAAGTGGCAGATGAGCATGTCAGTCTCACATGCAATTTATATTATTTTATTTTAAGATTTTATTTCTTTGTTTGAGAAAGAGAGTGACCGAGAGCAAGCGAGCACAAGCAAGGGGTGGGGGGAATAGAGGCAAAGGGAGAAGTAGGCATCCCCCTGAGCAGGGAGCCCAATACAGGTCTCCATCCCAGGACTCCAGGGTCATGACCTAAGTTGAAGGCAGACGCTTAATGGACTGAGCCATCCAGGCACTCCCACGATTTATATTATTATAGTAATATGAAGTCAGTTGTGTACCATTTCTATTATTTGAGTAAAATGAGTGTATAGAAGGAAGTGTGGCATCAGAGAAAGTGACAAATCTGAGCAAAATCTGAGACGAATCTGAGCAAAAATCAGATCTCTGCCATTGGGCCATATCTCTGAACCTTGGGTTTCTAATCTATAAGGTGAGGGTAAAAATATCTAGCTCTTGGACAGGTTACAAGAATTAAATGTGATATAAATTGCTTAGGACAGTGGCTAGCATATAGTAGGCATTAGATAAATGTTCACTATCGTTACTTTTGTTATTGTTTTAATGATTATTTAAAGACTCCTAACATGTTGCCCACCTCTTTCAATGTAATTTTTACTTACAAGTAAATAAATGAAGAAAATGGTAAAATAAGAATGGTAAAAACCGGTGCTTCTGAATCCCAGCTGGAGACATGAGCTATTGCAACTTGGGTAAACTGTATGGAAAAGCCACAAAGTGCCAGAGGCAGACGGACACTGAAGAGCTTTATTATTGTATGTTCCCTTCTCTACAAATGGATGAGAAATTCAATTTTTTTAAGACGTGTTTTTTTCGGATCTTCGTTGATGAGGGCCATCATAAAGAATGATCTGTTTGAGGCTAATAAATAAAAAGTCCTCCATTTCATGGCAGACGTTCTAGTAACTCAGAGATTTGTACAAAAGCTAGTGAGTGCTCCATTTAAAATGTATATGTCTGAATTTCTTCCTTTTAAGTTATGGCATACATTTAAGCATACCTTTTCTTTAATTTTCCACTTTTCCTTTTTTTTTTTTTTTTTGGAAGGAAGCACAGTGATGGTATATGTGGGATGAACACCCTTCAGGGTGCCTGGGTCACTCCGTCTGTTAAGCCACTGACTCCTGGTTTCGAGTCAGATCCTGAACTCAAGTTGAGATGGAGCCTGCATGTATTTTCACTCATCACAGAGTCTGCCAGAGATTCTCTCCCTCTTCCTCTCCCCTTCTCCCTCTCCCTCTTCCCCACTCACACTTGCTTGTTCTCTCTCTCTCTCTCTCCCAAACAAATAATATCTTTTTAAAAAAATAAAGACGAACACCCTACACATTCCTAAGGCAGCAACAATGACTTCCTTTTCTGCCTTTTTGCCTAGGACCACACATAGAAAACAGACAAGTACTGACTGAATGAAGAAACTGAGCTTTCAACAAGCAAATGACTGTGTGAGGATTTCTTGGAAATTTTAAGAGAATTTGAAATGCCAAGAAATTACAAAAAAAAAAAAAAGTCTTTAAGTGAGGTTCATTCCAACTACACACCGTCATCATTTTTTTTTTTTCCCATCTCCTTTACAGTATGAACCTGTCTCCACCTCCCTCCTTAAACTTTTGGCTCTCTTATATACCTAACAATGTGCATTTGAAAAAAAAAAAAAAATCGTGCCAGGACAGGGGCTAGGGAAGGGGCATAGTGTCCAAAGTTAAAATCTGTTTAAAATTATAGATTCAAGGGTTGTAAAGTCAAAGCCATTTGGTCCTGTTTCTTATAAACATATGCTTCAATGGACTTAATCATGGTTTGTTGTAAAACATTTCTAACAACATTCTCTAAAGCCCGGCTGATATAATGAAGCTTTTCTCGACAAGTAGCAACATAATCAAGGCCAAGGTGAGGCTCAGGGAGGAGGACTTAGGAGATCGCCCCTTGGAATTTATTAGCTCCATAACTTTCTGACAAGCTTGTTCGCCGTTTCTCTAACTATGCAAACTTCAAATGCATAAAATGACCCTGTGAATTATTGTTATTTTGGTTTCCT
This sequence comes from Taxidea taxus jeffersonii, assembly GCA_003697995.1. NCBI lineage: Eukaryota > Metazoa > Chordata > Mammalia > Carnivora > Mustelidae > Taxidea > Taxidea taxus. The sequence continues at coordinate 13,690 of RCUC01160712.1, read as the reverse complement.
TTTACCTTTGGTTCTCTATATTCAAGGAATTTAGGCTCTTCCCTAGTTTTCCAACCAGTTTGTCTCATGTGCACACACTCTCGCTTCTCTTTCTAACCCCTTTTATTCTGTGAGCGAGTTCATTTCAAGTTAGCCTTGAATACCCCAAGGCTTCTTTTCAGCTCCAGACATTCAGATGTTCAGAAAGAAGACACATCTCTGGATGGTTATCAGACGGGCAAGGCAGCTAATGATATATTTGTATCTTCTGAATGATATCTAAATGCTATGTCTAGAATATGGCTACATTTTGACTAATGTGCTATAATACTCAGAATATTTTTAAAAAGCTTGTTTTTTTTAATGTTTCCTGGTTTTACGACGTGAAATAATCATTCTTTGTCATGCCATGATGTATTCCCTTCCCCTTTCTGCAGTTTGCTTACTAGTAGTTCCTTTTATATAAAGTCAGCTAGTGGTAATAGAAAAAAAATTTAAGTACATTTTTATTGTCAGCAGAATCTTCTCTTTCCTCTTGGAAGTCTCTCTATCCCAGCGTTATCTATAAGAAATATAATATTAGTCATATATGTGAGTTACTGATGTGATTTGAAATTTCCTAGCAGCTCCATTAAAAAAGGTAAAAAGAAACAGGTGAAATTAATGTTCATAATATATTTGATTTAACCAAATGTATCTAAAATATTTTTATTGCAACCTGTGATCAATATGAAAAAAATAAAACTAGGAATGAGATATTTTATGTTCTTTTTTTTTTTCTTCAAAATTCTAAATCCTTGAAATCCTGTGTGTATTTCACACGAAGGGCACTTCTCACCTTCCAAGCGTTAGTTACTTTCCAAGTGCTCATCTGTGTGTATGGTTGCCTGGTGGCTCTCGTATTGGAAAGGCGACTTCTCACCCAACTCTGGCCTTTCTGAGCCTGCACCTCAGAAAGCTGCCAACAATAAATGAAGCAAAAGCTTTCTTTTCACAAAGCCCGACTGCTGAATGCGACTGACCTTTGAACAAAGAAAATGTCCTTATATTTAAGCATCTCAACTATTACTTTTCTAATAACACGCAACCCTTGGGTCACTTTACACCATTTCTCATGATTTGCATTACGTGTTCTTTGAGACACAACATTAATCCAGTAATAATTAAAATGATATACTGTACTATTAACATTCTCAAATCTTTAAAGCAAAGTGATCTATGCCTGCAGCACTGCCCAGGCTGGCTAATTAAACAGCATACAGTTGTAAATGGCTATTGTAAGCAGTTCCCTATTTAAAAATACAGCTCTGGGAAGTGCAGTTTATAGTGACAGGGGCGCCGCCCGGATTGATCAGCTTTAAACGGAGCAGCACAAATAGCGATGCAGCACACATAGCGAAATCTGCTTGAGAGACTGGCATCCGCTCTTGTTGCGAGGATGGAGCTTTGGCCACAAATGGACGTCCTGTTGAATGGCAGGCTGTGGGCCTGTGTACGCCAGACACCCCATGGGGGCCGAGGGTGCAGGATGACGGTGATCTGGGCATGGAATCATCCCCTTGTTTTCTCGCATGTGAGTCAGCATTCTGGGGCCACACAGCCAGCCATCCCGACAGGAGAAACACAACTTCCACTCCACCCAGCAACCTCTAATCTGGGGTGATCCGGTGATCCGTCCCTGAGCCAAGGGATTTGGGTGTGTAAACTATAAAAAGACTTGCCTGCATTCCCTTTCCCTCTCTTTCTCATTCTCTCTCTCTCTCCTGCCCCTCTTTTTCTCATTCTCTCTTTCTGCTAGAATTAGAGCTGAATTCTTTGCTTCTTATTCTCTCTTCTCTCACTTGTTCCACCATTAGCAATCCAAGTGAATCCCTTCTCCAGTTTTTTACACTAACGTTTCCACTGTTCTGAAGAGTAAGCTGTATTCGAGTGACCTTCGTTCCTTTGAAATAGAGTTTAAAATGTGGGCCCAGCTCCATTCTCAGAGAGAGAGAAGCAACATCTTTTGTCATTTCACTTCCTTTGAGGACCTCAGGAGGAGAGCTCAGATAAACTCAGTTAGCCCTGGATAAACCTTGGAAGTGAAATCTGTGACTACCTTCTCCAACCCCAGTGCCAATCACCCTAGAAGGATCTTCATGGTATCAACTCTCGTTGTCCTTGTATCAGGGGTATAGTCACAGTACCTGGTTCAGGGTTTGTGCTCAGTAAATGAAGGAGCAAGTGAGTGAGTGAATGAATGAATGTCAGCTCAAAGCCAGACTTTTTGGTGATCTCTCTTGAGGCTTGAATTCAACTTTTGGTATTTCCATAATATATCAAAAAATGTTGGGGCGCCTGGGTGGCTCAGTGGGTTAAAGCCTCTGCCTTCGGCTCAAGTCATGATCTCAGGGTCCTGGGATCGAGCCCCGCTTTGGGCTCTCTGCTCAGCGGGGAGCCTGCTTCCTCCTCTCTCTCTGCCTGCCTCTCTGCCTACTTGTGATCTCTCTCTGTCAAACAAATAAATAAAATCTTAAAAAAAAAAAAGTGAGAAAACTTAGGCTGTAGAAACTAGGGTCTTCTAGGTTGCTACATCGCTATTCTTCCAGCTTCTCAAGATAAGAGGTCAAGTGCTAATATGTTTGCCTAGATCAAGTATGAAGTAGAAGTAAGAATAAAGTATTTATGTACCAGAAAAAGAATTAGACTTGCCATCTAGGGACAAAATCATTGAAGAGGTATTGCGGCTACTTGTTCAGAACCATCATTCCTGTAGTTACCTAGGTATTCCAAAATGTTATTTTTTATTTTTATTAAGATTTTATTTATTTATTTGAGAGGGGGAGAGAGAGCATGAGAAGGCAGAAGGCCAGAGGGAGAAGCAGACTCCCCACTGAGCAGGGAGCCTGATGTGGGACGCCATCCTGGGACTCCAGGATCATGACCTGAGATGAATGCAGTTCCAAAATGCTATTTTTAAAACACGTACCTGGAGAAGTGGGGAGTATGAGTTATCCCCTTTGCTTTACAACCCATATAACTTACATTTACCTAAATTTTTTATTTCATCTGAACAGGGTGTTGGAATGGCACATTCTATATTCCAGAATATGACTCAGAGTGCATTACAGTAAACCTTGGGTGTGTTCTAACACACAGGTCTCTAATGCCTCGACTTGCCCAAAAAAGAAGAGTGAGCTTGTTCCCAACAGGTGCCCTACAGGAATTTGATGAATCATGCAAGATCAAACTCTAACCACCTTTTATAAATACATTACGGATGATCCTTTCTGATTAGAGTAACTCTAATTTCAGTAGTTCAAACTGCCAGAACTGTCAGTGTGGCTACATTTAAATAGTGGGTGATGTGGCCATATCTAGAAGTGGCTTGATGGTGGGCTTTCCCTGCCAACGGCTTTGCAAAGGGGAACCGTGCCGTTCCCCCTGAACTTTGGTCAGCCCCGTGCAGACTATGGCTGCTGTGGGAAATGAGACTTAAGACAGCAGGAAAGAGCTGAGGAATAAGGAGAATGAGACAGCCCAAGCGGTAATATTTATATCAGACAAACCAGACTTTTTTGTTCTTGCATTGGTTTTTATCCTGCTTTGGTATCATGGTAGTAGTGGCCTCACAGAATGATTTTGAATGTGTTTCCTTTGTTCCATTATCTGTAAGATTTTGATAAAGATTGCCATTAATAATTTTTCTTAGATGTTTGTAGAATTCACCAATGAAACCTGTGGTCTTTGTGTTGGGAGATTTTTGATCCCTAATTCAACGTCCGTTCTTATTATTCATCTAAGAAGATTTCCTATTGATTGGATTCAAGGTTCATGATACAGTCTTGGTAATATGTATTTTTAGAAATTACCTGGGTTTTTTCCTAAGTTATCTGAATTGTTAGAATATAATTGTTTATAATAATCTGTTATCACACCACGTATTCCTGTGTTATCTGTTGTATGGTCTTCTCTTCCATTTCCGCATTTGGTTTTTTATTCTTCTCTTTCTTTTCCCTTAGTTAAAGTAGTAAAAACACTGCCAATTTTATTTCTTTTTTTTTTGAAAAACTGGTCATTACTTTCACATTATGTTATTATGTATTCTGGTCTCTGTTTTATTTATTTCTGATTTTTTTCTATATTATTCCCTTCCTCTAGTAATCTCAGCTAAGTTTCTTCTTTTTCTAGTTCTTTGTAGTGTCATGTTGTTGTTTATTTGTACTTTTTTTCTTAGTACAAGTATTTATAGCAGAAATTTCACTGTAACATCTGTTTCTGCTGCATCCCATAGGTTTGGGAATATTGTGTTTTCTTCCTCTTTTGTTTTGAGACATATTTTGATTTGCTGTTGGATTTCTTATTTCTCCCCTTGCTTGTGCAACAGTGCATTGTTCAATATTACACATTAAATATTTACTATTTATATTGCAAAAAAAATAGCATTGTTCTAAAGCAGTTTAAAAAAAACAAAAGCCAGAAAAAAATGAAAAAAAATCAAAAAAATCAATGGGTTTAAAAAATTTTAAGGGGCTGAGGTAATGAAGCACCAAGTGATCTATATCCTATTTATTATCTGGAATATCCCATTTAAAGTCAATTCTGAAGGACACGTAAAACCATTACATGTGTAATAATATTGTATATATTATAAATTTCAGATTTATTTTTATCCTCTAAATTTTTATTTAAATTCCAGTTGTTAACAAACATGGTAATATTAGTAATATTAGTCTAAGGTGTACAATCTAGTGATTTAACACCTCCATCCATCATCCAGTGCTCATATCAGCGAGTGCCGTCTTTAATTCCCATTATCTATTTTATCCAGGTTATCCAATGCCCAAATATCCAGTTGACACAGATCTTTTACCTTTTTTCTACTAATTATTTAGTGAGTTCTAAATAGTTCATTTTTCAAAGTAATAATTTTGACACCATATAGGCCTAGGAAATCCAAAATAAAGCAGAATGTATGCATCAATGTACTCTAGTCCACTCAGATACTTCCTGTTTGGAACATTCAAAAATTATGGAAGAAAGTTAAACATATTTAAGTATCACTCTATAATTTATAAGTAATACCATTTATTTGGTTCTCGACTGTCATTCATTTCTTAGTGAGGTTAGTTTTTACCCAGGACTTAAATAAAATTAGTGTCTCTACAATTCAATGTCTCAAGGGAAATGAATTACAATTTCTATAGAAAGCAAATGAAACAAAATAGTAAAAAATGTAGATACTGTTACTGGGCATGTGCACAATCACAGGAATAAGGAATTTTTTTAAAGATTTTATTCATTTATTTGAGAGAGAGAGAGCTAGAGCAAGGAGAGGAGCAGACATAGAGAGAGAAGCCCAAGCAGATTCTGCACTGAGTGCAGAACCTGATGTGAACCTTGGTCTTATGACCCTGAGATCATGACCTGAGCTGAAATTAAGAGTCAGACAGTTCACCGAATGAGCCACCCAGGTGCCCCAGGAATTTTATTTCACAATTATCCGATTGTCTAAATTTCTGACAATATTCACTGATCTATCTGTATCAACTTTTGCTCCACTCCACTCCCTTTTAAATATCATCAATGTACTATATTCATATTATGCTGACTTGACTCAATACAAGTTCTTATAGAGAAGATTATTTTCTCTTGCATGAAAATAAGAAACCAAACGTTGACTAAACCCACTTGGACATATATTTCAAACCATGACTAAATGCCATCATATACCTTAAGTAAACAAAAATTCAAAATAACCGCAATATCCCATATCCCTAACCATCAGTCTCCCCCCAAACAGATCAATATGGCAACAAAAGAGCAGAAAAGCAAACACAAATACTAGAACCTTATTTGTGGATGGTTGCTAGAAATACAACACCTGCCATATATGGAAAGGGATACTGAAAAAAAAAAAAAGGTGTTTTTGTTTTTTTTTATAGTAAGTATACTATTTCCTGAGGGAAAGGTAAACTGTGCATAAATACATTATTAGGTTAAAATTAACACAATGAAACTACTTCCCAAGTATCTCATACTCCCACGTTTATGCTGAAGAGGAAAATGTCCTTTTGAGGGGTGCCTGGGTGGCTCAGAGGGTTAAGCCTCTGCCTTTGGCTCAGGTCATGATCTCAGGGTCCTGGGATCGAGTCCTGCATCGGGTTCTCTGCTCAGCGGGGATCCTGCTTCCCCACCCCCTCTCTCTGCCTGCCTCTCTGCCTACTTGTGATCTCTCTCTGTGTCAAATAAATAAATAAAATCTTTAAAAAAAAAAAAAAAGAAAGAAAATGTCCTTTTGAGTAACTGAACTAAAAATCTAATTGCCATAGACACTGGATTTTAGCCAAATGACATCAAATCATCGATTAAACTAAATATTAACTAGATATAAGTGTGAGAAAAAATCAAAATATGAAGTAAATTGGGTGCTTTAAAAAACTATAGATCAGAACAATATCATGATTGGGTATAACATTTTGGCTCTAAAAGAAGGCACTAGCTTCACCAAAACCACAGGCAAGTTACCATGGAAACAGAAGTGCCACCATAATTTCACAGACCTCCTTTTGCAGTAGTGGCCCTTAATTGGTCTGCATGCACTCCATCCTTTTATCTTCATGGGACAAAGCCACAAATATGCCAAGACTATGAGTCATAACCTTCAATACCGCATATTCATGAAAGAATCTTCAGAGAGTGAGTCATTTAACAGATGACTGAGGGGGAATTTTCAGCTTGACATTGTGTAATTTTTCTAACAGCGGTATTGTCTCTTCTCCTCTGGCTTCTGAGATGCTCTTTAGACTTTCACATGAAAACTGTCAAAGATTTTTAGCTGAATAACTAAATAAAAGACAGGATAGCTGAATTGACTATACAGACCCAAGATGGTGGCCTGTGTGATCGATTCATCAGTCTTGGAAGGTCTGATGGATGGGAAGACCATTGCCACTATTGACCTTCTCCCATCCCGTGGGCCTTCCCTATATGATGTACATGATTATCTGATCTCTGGGATTTTCCATCTCTGACTCATCTTCATAATGTGTATCTCCCTTTCTTAATCTTTTCAGCTCTCCCTTCCAGTCATGATGAATGTAAGAAAGGAAGAATATTAAAATAAATTAATAGCAAGCTCTTTTTTAAGCAAGGTATGTGCCAGGTTTTTAATGCATATTGCCTCTCTTCATTCCCACAAAAACCATGTGAGGTTAAGTGTTATTATGAATCCCATTTTACAGGTATAAATGTTACCTTAAGGAAACAAAATTTAGGGGAAATAAGCATAACGAAATTTTGTTTTGGTCCTTCACATCTTTTAACATGTATGCTTGTTCTTCTTCCTTTCCTGTGGCTGTGGTAATCAGAGGGCTGTTTGCTCTCCCCTTGCCCCTGCCTTGTATTTCTACTTCTGTTCCCCATCCTACTGAGCCCGGTGTCTGAGTCTCCCGAATAGATGAACGCAGTGAACAGGGGAATGCTCAGTAGTGGGGGGAAAGCAGAAAGGTATCGTTAGATAAATATTGGGTGAGAAATTCTGTTGGTTATCACTGAACTTAGGGCAAATATTTTGTGGGGCTTTTGTGGGACATTTTGAGTCCCTTCTGCGACATTGTTGGGAATTCCTCCCTGGCAGTTCCCCTACTTTAGGTAAATGCATCCCTTCCTGCAGTTTACTTGGCCACTTCTCCAACATATGGGAATGACTTCTTGTCTTACCAGCAGACATTGAGCTGCCCCCTGCCTCAGACCCTATCCTACACCCATCACCTTCAAGACTGAACATGAATCACCACATTCAATAGGATGCCTCTAACAGTCTACATCAGAGCATTTCCTGTGTACACAGCCCCATAGTACCCTATGCCTATTGCCATCATAGTATTTATTACAGTGCATTACAAGTGGTTTTTGTTCCTTCATAAGGCTCTCCCAAACAGACAATCCTAGGGCAGCTCTCTATGTAAACAGCCCATACCTGGGAGAAGGAGTAAGATTACAGGACCCAAAATGCAATTCAAACTTATTTCCAGACTCTGTTTTTATGACAGAACTAGATGGTCAGAAAAGTGCTGCAAAATTGGTTTTCCCCAATTTTTGCAAATCCCACTTCTGTGGTCTAGCATACCATTTTGGTATGCCCCATTGATTAAGCAGAACTAACTAAAGTCATTCCCTTTTAGCATTCTATTATATTTTAAAACATCATGCAAAAATTAATAAAGATTTAGTGGTTTTAGAAGTGACAATACATCTTCTAGCTTTTGTCTGACAAAACAGTAGTGTGGTTTTGGAATATGATTTTCTTCTTAAAAATTATCACTGTTTTGGTACTATTGTTTTCCTCTTTCAAACAAATATTGCAACATGCTACATCTTTTAAGAATTTGAAACATGCTATTTTTCTTAGTAACAAGCTGGGCCAAACAGCAGTAGGTTCTGGCATTCATTAAAAATAAGAGACTATACGTATCTTATTAGATGTCAGATGTACTGCTTGCTCTCTTGTTTCTTCAAGGGTGAGGGTCTCCATCTACCCAGTCAATTCTGTTCAGAAATGTGATTTTTTTTTAACTTGGAGAACATTTGTGTATTTCCTAGAAGTCAACTGGGAAAAAATGACAAAATTCTAACTAGTTTCTAAAATTTTGGGAAAATATAGGTGTTACTTGTTAATACTGTGTTTTTATTGCACGTGTTCAGTTTTCTGAGCTTAAATGAGTAATCTATGTTTAGGGATCTGTGTATGTGTGTGTGTGTGTGTGTCTTGGGTGTCTGCTTGTGATATAAAAAGCCAACATATACTCTGACTTTAAGATAAAGAACTGAGCCAAAGTATAGACAATAGAAACATAACTATCTGGAAATTAAGAGGGCAAGACAAGCTCCCAACATATGCAAATAGCAGATAAAAATAACCAATAATAAACATGAATAAAATTAATAATAGTAAAACAAGAAAAACTATGAGGACACAGGAGGATCAAAAACAAAATAAAACAAAATAAACTTCTCCATGGCAAGAAAGAGAGCAGAAACAAAAAAGGCAAGGGAAATAAAAATCCTTACGCAGGCAGTGGCAGCCAAGATTTTGTTTTCTGAAAGGGAAATGGAGACTAAATGCGTTCCATGTATAACTAGAAGAGAAAAGTCTCCTCACAATTTGAAGCCTGGAAACTAGACAGAAAGTCATTGCTAACCACTGTCTGAAGATATGATTTTTGGAGCATTATTAGTTCAGGGACACAAGTCTGTCTTTGTTTGTTTGTTTCCTACCAGGAACTACTCAAGTCACTGTTTGGGTTCTGCAACTTTATACATGGTATCTCCAGCAACACTTTGAGTCTGGGAATGGGTTCTCTGACTGGATGTGGCTCTGGATGAGGACCATCAATACAAATATCAAAATGGTGGACAGGGAGGAGTTAGCACAGAGTAAAGGCTATGGGAATACTTCCACAGAGCAGGCATATAAACCCAATCTCTAGTGACTAAGAAAGTTAAGAAAGAGGTTAACAACATTAGTTGGAGTAAGAATGCACTGTAGATTAAAATAATTGTATGGATGAATCTGACAAGGTGCTTTATATGTTCTTTATATTCAAAAAGAAAACATAGGTTCTTTTCATTTTTTAAATTGTGAAATAAAAACAGGCGTAAGTGAAACAAGAACAGGTGGATGTAATGATATAACTTGAAATACAGGAAAAAGTAACAATTTAATATAGTGATGTAATAACAATAGCTCAGAACGACAGCACAAAAATACACTAGGGTAAGTATCATTATATTTATTTAAATGTGAGAAAACTGAGGTACAATGAAGCAGTAAATTTCCCAAGGTCACAAAGCTAGTGTGTGACAGAACATTCTGGTCTAGATTCATAAAACATTTGAAAAAGCTTTCCATAAAATAGGTGGAATAGACACTTATCTATACAGAACAGACATGAGAATTATTGAGTTTCAAGACAGTGCTAGGAATCCAAAAAGAACTCAAGACAAATAAAAAGAGACGATAAAAACAAACAATCAAAAAAGCACAGGGAACTGTTTTCTGCTTTTAAATTCAACTTGAATAAACCAAATGTTAATCTTACAAATCAAAACATCCTCAAATAGTTTTCTTTCTGTGGACAACTGCCACTTGCTTAAAATTTTATTTATAAATTATTTTTCAAGTTCTATTGAGATATAATAGACATAGAACATTGTGTGAGTTTAGGGTGCACGATGTGATGGTTTGATACACTTATATATTATAAAATAATTACCACAAGAGAGTTAGTTAACACCTCTATCAACTCACATTAACTACTGACTTTTTTTCAGTATTTGAGAAATACATAAAGTCTTCAGACCAGAAGGCCATTATAAGTACCAAACAGAAAATATATAAATAAAAACATCTATATATAGACATGTTGTAGTCAAACTGCAGAACATAAGGGAAGGAAAAACAAACTAATATTCTGAAACAATCCAGGAGAAATACATTACCTATACTAGGAGGGCAGTTAAAATCAACATCACTCGGGGCACCTGGGTGGCTCAGTGGGTTAAATCCTCTGCCTTCAGCTCAGGTCATGATCTCAGGGTCCTGGGATTGAGCCCCCCCCCCCATCCTCTGCTCAGCGGGGAGCCTGCTTCCCCCTCTGTCTCTGCCTGCCTTTCTGACTACTGGTAATCTCTCTCTGTCAAATAAATAAATAAAATCTTAAAAAAAAAAAATCAACATCACTCTTTTTTTTTTTTTTAACCAGAGAAGCCAGAAATTAAGGAATCATAATTTTAAATTCTGTGTAAAAACAAACAAACAAGTAACCTCTTAAGACAGGTATTCAAGACAAATTATCATGCAAATATAAAAACAAGTTCTTCTGTTTCTTCTTCTACTACATTTTGTCCTTCTTTTCCTTCCTGAAAAAGTAAATCCTAATATCGTTAAATGAGGCTGAGCAACATGACATCTACACCAGGCATGGGGTTGGAGATGAGAAGGGCGTGGTTACACACTGTGCAGAGACAGAACAGATGAGGAGAGATGGATATGGGGTGGGGGAGAGGATGTGGGCTTCTGCCTAGGAGTAAGGTACCAATGTATTAACAGGGTGAGAAGACTCATCGGACATGGTATGTCAGAGGCCAAGCAGGTAAGAGTGGGTCCATGTGGACGAGTGAGCTCATCTAGGATGTCAGTGTCACGTAGGTTGAGTAGGGCATCTACTTGATGACTATGAAATATCGGTTATATTCAGAGGGATTGGTCAAATAGTAAACATATTAATTCTAATAGAAGCTATGTTTCTCGTATTAGAAAAGAGTTTAGAAACATGGAAAAAAAAAGATTAGAATGAACTTCACAGTTTTCGGTTCAAATGGGAGCTATCCTCATGGCTTTCTAGATAGGTTGATAGATACAAATATTTTTATATATTTCTACTGACCAGAGAAACAGAAGTGTTAGGAGTCATACAGACTAAGGAATTTATGGTAGACGTTTAACCTTAGGCAATCAAAGTTATGGTTATGCAGCTTACACATAGCTATTGCTTCTGCCTCTGATGTTGGGCCAGGGGTCAGCGGAGTGGAGGCAGGAAAGAAACATGTCTGTGAAGTGTGGAGGGCAAGGGAAAATTGGAACCCACGAGAATGAACCCATGTCAGTCTCACACTGCCTTCAATGTTGATGATAAGTGATCTTATCTGCAGGAGAAACTGATGCCCTTTCTCACAAAGCTACGTAAACACACACATGACATAGTTCCAGCAGGAGCAGGGAGGAACTGTGGTTTCTGATGGTGGCTCGTGTCAGCCAAATTTTCAAGGAAGTTCACAGCACCTGACACTTCACCAACCTTCTGATCATAAACACGGCTGCTACTGCCTTCCTGTCTTCAGATCTCATTCAGATTTCCCTTGTGAGAGGTTCTCACTCAGAACCATATAGGGAGAGGAAATCTGAGAACCCAAATTCAAGCTTAGCAAAGGTGAAACAGTGCAAAGCCATCACGATCACAAAAGGAAAACGTGTCATTTTATATGGAGAAGGCTATCAGTACCACTTTAATTAAGTGACTATGTGATCATCACCACTAATAGAATGAATTGAGATTTTGTGCTCCTTGATAAAAATGCAGCAAAATGCAGTATCTCTCCTAAAATATCCTGTATTTGTAACATGAATCTATTCACGAGAGCACAACAAATCCAAATAAAGATTCTTCAAAATAACTGACCCATAAGGTTCAGACATGTCGAGGACATAAACGTCAAGGAAAGAATTAGGAACTGTTCCAGATTGAAGAAAACTTCAAAGAAATGACAACTAGGGCCCCTGGGGGACTTGATCGTGTCAAGATTCTGGGGTCCTGGGATCGAGTGCCATATCGGACCCCTTGCTCTGCTCTCCCTCTCCCACTCCCCCTGTTTGTGTTCCCTCTCTTGCTGTCTCTCTCTCTGTCAAATAAATAAATAAAATCTTAAAAACAAAAAAAAACAAGACAACTAAATGCAATTCATGATCCTGAATTGCATTATTTTTGCTACAAAGGACATTTTGTAACAATTAGAAAATCTTGAATGGGGTCTGAGGCTTAGAGTAGTAATATATGAATGCCATTTTTTTTTCATTTTGATCATGTTGGAAAAAATTTGTTTTTAAAAAACAGATGTCAAAAAATATCTGTGTATAGGGCACCTGGGTGGCTCTGTGGGTTAAGCATCTGCCTTCAGCTTGGGTCATGATCCCAGAGTCCTGGGATCAAGTGCCACATCAGGGTCCCTGCTCAGCGGGAACCCTGTTTCTCCCTCTGCCTCTCACGCTGCTTGTGTTCTCTCTCTCTCTCAGATAAATAAATAAAATATTTTTTAAAAATCTGTGTATAAAAATATGTGCTGCTGAAGTTTTATGGCATCAGGTTGAACTTGTGCTTTCAAATGGGTCAGGAAAAAAATCTTGGAGATTCTACTTTTGCCGCTTTTTAATAAAATTATTTCCAAATAGAAGAAATAAAAGGTTAAAAGTCAAATGCTAATAAATACAGTGGACATTTATTCCATGTTTGCTGAAAACCAAACATTGTCCTAAGCCCTTTGTACATATTATCTTATTTAATTTTCACAACCCTTGTGACCTAGAAATGTTTTTTTATTACAGTTTTTACACTAAGATACATAAATTTTGGTTTTCCAGTGTTATAGAGCTAATGAGTACAGAGACAAATATGAGCCTAGTTTGTCATTAGAACCTAAGATTTTAATCATTACACAATACTGATATTTTTCATTAAAAATGACAAAGAGTGATTACCATAATCATATCCTCAGTGAAGAATGCATTTCATTGGGAGGAAAATGTGAACATAGTGTGGAATTAAAGAAATAATAGTGAATATACAAACTGACAGAATAAATTAGTAAACAAACTAGGTACTCTGAGAAAAAAATAAAGAAAATTCTAAATAACAAGATTGTTTGAGATTTGAAGGTAATAAAAGCCCTGAAAACCCAAACACTTTGTAGAAAAATTAATGACTAAGCATGAATATTAAAATCTAATGGAATCCTTCACATAAAGAAAATATAATTTATAGCTTTAGGAATGGGATATAGAGAAAAGTATTTAAAATGTACAAATATTTTTTAGAAAGCAAAGAGAAAAATGCTTTGATGAGAAAACTAATACATAATGACAGAATAAGTCCAAATATACCTATCACTAAATAGA